>CAUYPK010094144.1:0-36683 GCA_963574355.1 Loris lydekkerianus
TAACCCAACTATACCACAAGACTATGAGGAAAGGACCAAGGAAGGGGAAGGGAGGGGGGGAGGTTTGGGTGGAGGGAGGGTGATGGGTTGGGCCACATCTATGGTGCATATTTTTATCTATAATTAAAAAAAAAAAAAAAAGTCATTTGAGTTCCTAAATTGAGTGACATTGTAGAGGATATAATTAAAGTCAGAGAAACAGAGCTGGGTGCAGTGGCTCACGCCTGTAATCCTAGCAATCTGGGAGGTCGAGGAGGGTAGATTGCTTGAGCTCGGGAGTTGGAGATAAGCCTGAGCAAGAGCAAGACTCCGCCTCTAAAAAATAGCCGGGCGTTGTGGCAGGTGTCTATAGTCCCAGCTACTTGGGAAGCTGAGGCAAGAGAATCACTTGAACCCAAGAGTTTGAGATTGCTGTGAGCTGTGACACAAGGGTAACAAAAGGAGACTCTGTCTCAAAAAATTAAAATTAAAATTAAAAACACAAAGAGAAACAGAGATCAGCTGGGAGATTCTTAGTAATCCAACAGATATTACTAATACCATACTGAAGAAGGTATGTTCGCTAGTATTTCTAGGATAATATCCAGATCTAGTTTTGTGGTATTTCCTGAAAAAGAAAATGCTAGTCCATGTTCTATATAGTCTGCTAAACTGCAAGGTTTTCCACAACAAGTAAATCACACATTCTACAAAATTTCCCATACATTTGGGTGGCGCCTGTGGCTCAAGGAGTAGGGCACCGGCCCCATATACCGGAAGTGGCAGGTTCAAACCCGGCCCCAGCCAAAAACTGCAACCAAAAAAAAAAAAAAAAAATCCCCATACATTACTGGCATCTCACAATTAAAGGACAGTTCTCAGGAGGAAGAATAGAAAACTTTAGCTGTAACCGTATGCAAAATTTAACCTAAAGTCTTGTCTTGGTGAGTATAAACCTTGGGCTGGCTGCAGGGTGAAGGACCTGAACTAGAAACTCTTAAAATAGGCCAGAAAATTGGAAGGAAGCTAAATTGTCAAAGGTACTTTAGATCCCCTGGTAATTAGAAGAAGCAAATGCAAATCTTCTCAGAAATAATGTCTTCAGATAGGAGCTCACAATCAAAGATAAATAAATACATTAAGAGGGGGGAAATGCCCTAAGTGAGAGATAGTAGGCACAACAAAATACACATGTAGACTCCCCAAATTTTTAGAATTTGGAATTACCTGACTAAGAATACTACAAATTTATATATGTTTATTTAAGGAACATGAGCCAAAGTTTTATTTGTTCATTTCTTGCATTTGAAGTCCTCTTTGATGACATCCTTGGCCTGAGATTCTTTGTCATAATTCTTTAAAAAAAAAATTACATGGGGCGGTGCCTGTGGCTCAAAGGAGTAGGGCGTTAGCCCCATATGCCAGAGGTGGCGGGTTCAAACCCAGCCCCAGCCATAAACTGCAAAAAAAAAAAAAATAATAATAATAAAGTAAGAATTTTAATTGTTGGACTATAAAACACAATAGATTTGTTAAACAGTAGATTAGACGTAGGTGAAGAGAGAAATAGTAAACTGGAAGATGGATTTGTTTTGTTTTGGTTTTGAGACAGAGTCTCATTCTGAGTCTCGTTCGCTCAGCTATGGAAGACAGATTTTAAAACATTTTTCAGATTGCAGCAAATGACATTAGGTCATTAAATATAAAATGCTCAATTTTGAATCAAAAGTTTAGTTTATTATATCTCAAACAAGAAGCAATATAATTAATCAAAGTATGTGCCTAGAATAGTAACACAGTTTTGCCATCTTAATGGTAGCGTGTTTGTGCCCGCACCAAAAAAGCCTGGGGTGGGAGTAGTGATGAAGTCACAAGAAGTGTTTTCTACAGCTTGTTGAGAATTGAATATTTCTCCTTGTAAGAAGAATGAAAGGTCTGGAAGGATGTGGTGGTCTGTTGGTGTGAGGTTTGGTGAATATGGTGGATGACAGAGGGTTTCCAGGATGAGCTTCTGTAGTTGGAGCAGTGGTGTTTATTAGACACATGGGGATGGGGGGCGTTGTCTTGCAAGAGGATTGGCCTGTCTCTACCGACCAGTCGTGGCTCCAGGATCACAAGCGTCCTCATCGTTTCCTCCAACTGGTTACAGTGAACATCTGCTGTAATGGATGGACCCGGTTTTACGAAGCTACAGTGAATAATACCAGCCACGGATCACCCAACAGACACCATCTTAGAAAATTTCAAAACAAACCACAATGAAATACCTTTTAAGATTCAGCATATGAGTTGTTGGCAAAGATACAGAGAAAGTGTAACATTTATACACTGTTGAGGGGAGTATAAAATAACTTCACAAATAATTAGCCACTATTTTACTCTATAATATTCCTTATAACCCAGAAATTCCGATCCTTCTAGAGAAACCCATGTACATTATTGCTCCAGGAGACAAGAATGTTCACAGGAGCACTATTTGTGTCATTAGTGGAACAACTGATGGATAATTTTTGGTATATTAACAACATGCATTAAACAGTAATACATATAAGTAAATGAACTACATGTAACGGGAGTGAGCCTTAGAATCATAACATTTAAATTAAAAAATTGAAGACTACATATTATACTTTATCGTTTTTATTTTTATTTTATTTTATTTTATTTTAGAGACAGTCTCACTATGTTGCCCTCAGTATAGAGAGCTATGGCATCACAGCTCACAGCAACCTCAAACTCTTGGGCTTAAGGAATTCTCTTGCCTGAGCCTCCCAAGTTG
This sequence comes from Loris lydekkerianus, assembly GCA_963574355.1. Classification (NCBI taxonomy): domain Eukaryota; kingdom Metazoa; phylum Chordata; class Mammalia; order Primates; family Lorisidae; genus Loris; species Loris lydekkerianus. The sequence continues at coordinate 2,759 of CAUYPK010094144.1, forward strand.
CTGGGACTACAGGCACCCACCACAATGCCCGGCTATTATTGTGTTGTAGTTGTCATTGTTGTTTAGCAGGCCCAGGCCAGGTTCCAACCCACCAGCCCAGTGTATGTGGCCGGTGCCCTAACCACTGAGGTATGGGTGCTGAGCCACTTTACCATTTTAAACAAAGTTTAAGAACAAAATGTTAGAGATACATACATATTTGTTGATGCTATCTTAAATGAAGAAATCATATCACAGTTCAGGACAGTGGTTATCTATGTCTGTGGTAGAGAGAATAATGGCTCTCCAAAGATGTCCATGTGCATATCCCCAGGACCTGTGGCCAGCTCAACAACAAAGAAATCATATCACAGTTCAGGACAGTGGTTATCTATGTCTGTGGTAGAGATAATAATGGCTCTCAAAAGATGTCCAGGTGCTTCTCCCCAGGACCTGAGCCAGCTCAACAACAATGACAACTGCAACAACAAAATAGCTAGGCATTATAGCAGGCACCTGTAGTCCCAGATACTCAGGAAGCTGAGGCAAGAGAATCACTTAAGCCCAAGAGTTTGAGGTTGCTGTGAGCTGTGACACCATACCACTCTACTGAGGGTGCTATTCACACCTGTAATCCTAGCACTCTGGGAGGCCAAGGCAGGTGGATTGCCTAAGCTCACAAGTTCCAGACCAGTCTAAGCCAGAGCAAGACCTTGTCTTTAAAAAATAGCTGGGCGTCGTGGTGGGTGCTTGTAGTCCCAGCTACTCGGGAGGCTGAGGCAAGAGAATAGCTTGAACCCAAGAGTTTGAGGTTTCTGTGAGCTATGACAGCGTGGCACTCTACTGAGAGCAACAAAGTGAGACTCTGTCTCAAAAAAAAAAAAGAAAGAAAAAGAAGAAGGTTCAGACAGCAGAGGTGGGAGGCAGTAGTTCAGGAGAGACATCTAGATAGGAATCTTCATCCTCCAGGTGGTCATTGAGTTGATGGGTGAATTACACAGAGTGTGGAGATTGGACAAAGCCGTGGGGAGGGCCCCAGTTAAAGAAGGATGGAAAAAGCCCACAAAGGCAATTAGGGAGTGTGTTCAGGTAAAAGAGAAGATGGAGAGAAAGGGGAGAATGGCTAAAGCACCATTTGAATATTTAGTAAGTTATGCGTGCATTTGTAAATTCATAGTGGTATTATTCTCAAGAAATTCGCTGGTGTCCCTACTGGCAAGGTCTTTGGTATGTCGGATAATATGCCGGGACCTGAGTGGACCTTCCTAGCCTTATCTGGCTCCTCCTGAAACTGCAGTCATCAGGCTCACAGAGGAAAAGGGAACAAGGGGGTACCGGGAACTTCGGGTGTCCGCCACCTTGCTGCACCACAGCAGGGCCCAGCCAATTCAAAAGCATCTGCTCTCTTGCCTTTGATCAGTTGCATTTATCAGTGGGCTGTATCCAAATCTGAGATAGAAATTTCTTGATGCAACATTTTAAATAGTGACAGCAGCCGCTCTTCTCAAACAGTAAAGTGCGTAACACCATGGGGTTCAGGCTGCTGCTGCTGCCGCCTGTCTGAGGGGTGCGCCTCTCCATGCCAGGGAGCTGCTGGGCATTTTCACAACACTGGTATCTTAAAGCACGTCCATTCACTTCTCTGAGCAGCAGGGGAAATAATGGGGACAGGAAATTGTGAGCGTTACTACCAAGTCTACAAAAAATAAAAATAATTGGGGTCACAGTGGGAGCACTGCTTACCTGTGGTCAATGCTATAAATATTTTACACGCACTATCTGCAGACAATAGTGGGCTGTCCATTTGGTTTTTAGCACACTGAGTGTTTCAGCTGGTGCCTTGTCACTTGCAGTCTGAACACACTGGCAAAGCCAAATGCAGCATTTGCTATCTACGCCTGGTCACAGTGCTCCGATGTGTGCAAAACATCTGCTGGCACCTGCCACCCAAGGACATTAACCTCTTGGGAGACTGAATTAGCAACCCGACTTCTTAGCCTGCACAAACGTGTTAATAATGATAACCTGAGGATATTTTATTTTACTTATTGACAAGTTAATCTCATTTCCTTCCCTTTCAAGTTCTTACCTGAGAAAAGGGCCTCACTTACAGTTAGTATTTGTAGTAAATAAATATATAGGAACAGGCTTTAATAATTCAGCTATAAAATCTGAAGTAGTAAGGTATATTCCCGGGGATTTTATTTCTTCTCCTAACCAACAGTTGAAATTAGGAAGTGAACTTTGCATTAACATTGTCTCCATCGACTAGGCCTATCCGGAAAGTTACCCAACCATGCCAACACTATTTTCACAGGGCCCAGCTGCATACTTCCCGGCAGCCCTGGGAAACTCTCATAGGAAACAGTATGGTGCCATCTATTGGTGAGTTCTGGGTATTGCTAGACCCTTAAGTATTTCAGATTTGAAATTGTCTCGGTTTGCTTACTCAATCATACTAAGCACTTACATTCCAAGAGCTACATGAAGTGCTATTAAGATTTGTAAGACATGAGGACCAATGAAAATTTAATGGAAAGTTCATCATTTAGGTCTTATTCCAAAATTCTAGAATTTTAATCACTTGTACTGCAATACAAATAACTATTTCAGGATATTTTGTCACCTTAAAAACAGATTTGGTACTCCTAGACCACTTCGTTCACAAAGATTTTGTGGGTCAGACCAAACACGGGTGGGTACTCCTTTGAAAATTCTTAGCATTCCTTATTTCTGACAAAAATAAAATTTTAATCATTCCATTTGCTAATAGATACTTCTGAGATGATTTATTTAGGCCGAAAGCTCAATAGAGAATAAAGAGCTAGTAACTACTTAAAAAGTACATTTCCCTGAAATAAAAAAATCAATCCTTCCCTCTAACCCTCATTCTTCAGCAGCTCCGCTACGCAGGATCTGACAACCGCCTCCGTGATGGATGCTCTAATGCCCACCTTTGCCACCAGCTCCAATCAGTTGTTTTCGCTACTTCCAACACACACACACTACTTCCCCCCACACACACACATACACACTAACACAAGGACAGAAGGACTTGCGACTTGCTAAACCCAGAGACGAGTTTCCAGTCCACCTCGCCCCTCCCCTCTCAGCAGCCTCTGTCTTAAAGCTCTTTGTCCACTTGTCGGCCTCCCTCTGAGGTTGCTCCTGAGTCTTCTTTACTCCACCAGCTCTTTCTTCACAACCTCTACATCGTGCAACAACATACGGCTTGAACTCTCAGATGTTTCTTTTTCACTGCACTCTCCCTTTAGTCCAAAGCTAAGCACTGTCCAGTAGAAATGTAGGTATGAGCCACATAAGTAATGTTTAGCTTTCTAATAGCCATGGGGTTTTTTGGTTTGTTTTTTGAGATAGAGTCTCACTTTGTTGTTCTCTAAGTGCCGTAGTGTCACACCTCACAGCAATCTCAAACTCTTGGGCTCAAGTGAGTCTCTTGCTTCAGCCTCCCAAGGAGCTGAGACTGCAGGCACATGCCACAGGCCCTGCTGCTTTTAGACATGGGTCTTGCTCAAGCTCAGGCTGGTCTCGAACTTGTGAACTCAAGTAATCCACCCTCGTCAGCCTTCCAGAGTGCTAGGATTATAGGCTGAGCCACCATGCCCAGCTCAATAGCCACATTTTTTTAAAGATGAAATAAATTTTAATAATACAGAATTATTAACCCAATATATTGAAAGTTCTATCTTCTCAACATGTAATCAATATTAAAAACTCCTACTGAGGTATTTTACCTTTTTTGTACTATGTCTTAGAAATCCAGTGTCCATTTTACATTTATAGGACATCTCGATTGAGATGCTGTGTTTCCATAGGCAATGCTTGATCTCTGCTTCTACTTCAGAGCACTCATAGTAAGACTTTTGGAACATACTTAAAAGTTCTTCACTAACTAAACTGCATGCTTGTTTCTATGTTTAAATGTAAATTAATTATCACTAACTAAAATTCACTTCCTTAGTCCCGCTAGCTGTATTTCAAGCACTCAATGTGGCTGATAGTAGCTACCCACGTTAGCACAGCTCTAAATGATTATGTTTATTTCTAAGAATTCAAATAACATCTGTATGCTGGTAACCCCCCATGTTAAATTTCCCGCAGAGAACCCTTTCTTAAATGATTTATCCGAGGAGACATCTAATTTAGATATCTAACAGCCAAATTTAAGGAGGCTTCCCCTCTGGGGAGTAAACTCCATGAGGGCAGAAGAGTTCCTCTCATTCTTCTGTTTACTGAACATGGTCTCTCCAGCACAGAGAACCCTGCCTGGCACACAAAATCTCTCAGTAATTATTGAACAAACGAGTGTTCATGAATAACATTTATGTAATAAACACAATAATAACATTAATAACTTTGTTTTTTGTTTTGTTTCGGGTTTTTTTTTTTTTTACAGTTTTTGGCCGAGGCTGGGTTTGAACCCGCCGCCTCTGGCATATGGGGCCAGCGCCCCACCCCTTTGAGCCACAGGAGCTGCCCAACATTAATAACATTTTTTAAATGATTATTATATTAAATTATTTTATCAGCATTTAAATAATACTTGGTCTGACCAATCCTCTAGTTTGGAGAATGTGACTCTTCACGAGTCCATTCCCCAAGGGATGGCAGAGGCCACCAAGGGGTCATCACCCTCCCCCCAGCTTTTAGATGGAGTTAGACCAAGTGGCAGCCAGCTGCACAATGCCTGGGTTGCTAATCTTTACAGGGTGCTAAAATGTCAGCAGTAATAAGGTGCCAAGTAACTCAGGTCTGCACACAGGACTTTGTATTGAACTAGCAAAATTTAAATTTGTCCTCTTGCCTCAGAAACAGTGCTCTAGAGTAGAAATAACAGAACATCCAGTCTAATTAACATACACATTAATTGCATAATGGTTGATATCTTCATCTTCAGGGTAGAACAGGATGAAGAAGGGCTTCCATTTAGATAGGAAATATTTAACGATAACTTTCATCTGGTCACCCTACATTATACGTATCACAACATCACACTATGTTCTCCATAAATATGTTCAATTGTTATCTGCTAAGAATTTTTTTTTAATTACTGTTAAAATTTTTTTTAAAACTTCTATTGGCTTGCAACGTTTAATTGATTTTTATTCAAATTATTATTTTTTCTCTAATACTTGCTCTCAAAGATTTTAGGATCTTGCACATTTATTTTAAGAAAGGAAGAAAAAGCATGGTACAGCCTTGCGCTAAAATGGTGGTTAAGAAAAAAAGCTAAATTATAGCTTTCAAATGAAGGCTATAACCCAACTATACCACAAGACTATGGGGAAAGGGCCAAGGAAGGGGAAGGGAGGGGGGAGGTTCTGGTAGAGGGAGGGTAATGGGTGGGGCCCCATCTATGGTGCATCTTGGACTGGGTACAGGCAATTGCACTAATGTACACAGCTATGATTTAACGATAAATAAATAATCCAAAAAAAAAAAAGAAAAAAGAAAAAAAACATGGCTGGGTGCGGTGACTCACACCTGTAATCCTAGCACTCTGGTGGGCCAAGGCAGGTGGATTATCTGAGTTCACAGGTTTGAGACCAGTCTGAGCCAGAGCGAGACCCCATCTCTAAAAATAGCTGGGTGTTGTGGCAGGTGCCTGCAGTCCCAGCTATTCTGGAGGCTGAGGCAAGAGGATTTAGCCCAAGAGTTTGAGGTTGCTGTGAGCTATGATGCCATATCACGCTACCAAGGGTGACAAAGTAGAACTCTGTCTCAAAAAAAATAAAACAGGAGAAGAAAAAGATGTGTGGCATTCACATTGGTCAGAATGGTGTTTCTCATAGTGTTTACCATCAATGACCCATATAAAATAGTAAATTTCATTAAAAAATCATCTCCTGGGCTCAGCGCCTATGGCTCAAGCGGCTAAGACACCAGCCACATACACCTGAGCTGGCTGGTTCAAATCCAGTCCGGGCCCGCCAAACAACAGTGACGGCTGCAACCAAAAAATAGCCAGGCGTTGTGGCGGGCGCCTGTACTCCCAGCTACCTGGGAGGCAGAGACAGGAGAATCACTTAAGCCCAGGAGTTGGAGGTTGCTGTGAGCCGTGATGCCACAGCACTCTACCCACGGAGACAGCTTGAGGATCTGTCTCAAAAAAAAAAAAAAACATCTCATGGAAGACTTTCATGCATAGAGGAATATTCATAGTGTAGTGTGTAGAGTGGCAAGCAAGTTATGAGACAGAATATATGGCGAAATCCAAATTGAGTTTTTTTTCCCAAATTGAATTTTAAAAATGTAGAAATGCCTGGGAAAAGACTGCAGGGATAACATCAAAAAGCTTGCAGCAGTTATTATGGGTGGTTTCCTTTCTTGCTGGTACCTAATTTTTCAATATTTTTTTAATTGGCATGATATGCATTATGTCTAAATCAGGAGAAAATATTATCAATAAATGTACTAATCTTTTTAAAAGGGATCTTAACAATATTCTTTTTTTTTTTTTTTTTTGCACTTTTTTGGCCAAAGCTGGATTTGAACCCGCCACCTTTGATATATGAGGCCGGTGCCCTACTCCTTTGAGCCATAGGTGCTGCCCCATGATATTCTATCTTAATGGCTCTCAATTGGCACAATATTGGTTCCCCTACCCCTACCCTGGCCCAAGTCACTGGGAAATATGGGTATCATACTGACTAGGATTCCTACTGGCATTCAGGGCCAGATATGCTAATGGTATTAAAGTCCTTCCCAACAAAGAATTGCCCCATCCTAAATGCCTAGGCAGCCCTATTGACAAAACTGCATCTAACTCATCTATTTTACAATCAAAGATATTGAGGTCCAGAGAAGTGAGGGCCAAAGCAAGTTGGTCCTAAGTCTAACCTAGAGTCTAGCTCTCCTGATTCCCTGTTCAGAACATTTCCTGTTTCTCTCCTTACTGGAAAAAGTGAGAATTGAGACAGAGGATGATAGTATAGCAGGTGGAAAAATAGCCATCCAAAATTATCAGTTCCTAATCTCTGGAACCTGTACACTCTACTTTATGTGGAAAATGTGTCTTGACAGATGAGTTTAAGGATTGCCTTAGTTAGTGTAGGCCACTATAACAAAATATTATAAACTTAGTGGCTTAAACAACAAAATTTATTTCTTACTTCTTGGAGGCCCAAGATGAAGATGCTGACAGATTTCATGTCTGATGAGGGTTCTCTTTCTGGTTTGCAAACAGCTGCCTTCTCAATCTATCCTCGAATCATGGAGAAAGAGCTCCTGTCTGTTTCTCTTTTTATAAGGGCACTAATTCTATCCTGAGAGCCCCACCTTTGTGACCTCATCTGACCCTAATTATCTCCCAAAAGGCTAGAGCTTCTACAGAGGAATTTGGGGGAGACACAAACACTCAGGACATAGCAAGGATCCTGACTTGGGGAGAGTATCCTGGATTATCTGGGTGGGCCCTGAATGTAATCACAAGGTCTTATACGAAAGAGTTAAAAGGAGATTGCACAGACAGACAAGGAGGACGCAATGTGACTGTGAAGGGAGAGATTGGAACGGCATGACCACAAGTTAAGGAAAGCTAGTAGTCACCAGAAGTTGGGAAAAACAAGAAACAGATTCACCTTGAAGCCTCCAGAGAAAGCACAGGCCTGCTTGTTTCAAGCTTGTGAAACTAATTTCAAATTTCTTGCCTCCAGAACTGTGAGACAATAAATTTGCTGTTTTAAACCACCAAATTCATATTGTATGGCAATGTGGACTAGACAAAGCTACAGAGCACGTCTGTGATGAGCATGGGAGCTGAAGAATCATCATGAGGACCGAGATGAGGGTGTGGGTGACGGTGCCTTCAGGGGCCAACGCTGGTGTACACGGAGAGCAATGGAAAAGACACTTTCCCTAAACTGTCTCTTAGCATTTCTAAAGAAGCACTTAATTCAAAATTATCAGAAAGCTTGTTACAATGTGCTAGTTTCTACTGCTTTTCTCTATTTGCTATGAAATATAAACAAGCTACATAAACTAAATATGTAAAAAATAGCAAGTTTAAATCTCATGTATACATTTCTCCTCCACTGAAAGGCAATTTACATAAAACACAAACATAAACAACATCTGTGTATATCTCCAGTAATATATTAAGTGAAGATGATGTTCTCTTTAACCAAAAATGTACTTATGCATTCAAAATTACCGTTTACATAGAATTCGGGAGGGGGGATACTTATTTTTTCTAATGGAATTAACCCTAATGTGTTTTAAAATGTGTAAACATGCTCTGATCTATCAAAGTGGTATTTGTGAAATATCACACATGTTCAAAGCTTACCCAAGTAATTATATTTTATAACTTTTAAAATGGTATGTATCTCTGAACATACCTGCGTACAAATACATACCATATACACACGCACACACACTCCATATACATACATACATACACTGAGTTCAGATTTTTTTTTTTTTTTTGAGACAGAGCCTCAAGCTTTCACCCTAGGTAGAGTGCTGTGGCATCACAGCTCACAGCAACCTCCAACTCCTGGTCTCAAGCGATTCTCCTGCTTCGGCCTCCCAAGTAGATGGAACTACAGGCGCCCACCACAACACTCAGCTATTTTTTGGTTGCAGCCATCATTGTTGTTTGGTGGGCGGGGCTGGATTCAAACCCGCCAGCTCAGGTGCATGTGGCTGGCACCTTAGTCACTTGAGCGACAGGCGCTGAGCCTTTTTTTTTGAGACAGAGTCTCACTCTGTTGTCCTGGGTAGAGTAGCGTGGCATCATAGCTCACAATAACCTCTAATTCTTGGGCTCAGGTGATCAAGTGATCCTCTTGCTCCAGCCTCCAGAATAGGTGGGACTACAAGCACCCACTGCAATGCACAGCTAGTTTTTCTATTTTTAGTAGAGACAAGGTCTTGCTCAGGCTGGCATCAAACTCCTGAGCTCAAGCAAACCAACTGCCTCGGCCTCCCAGAGTGCAAATTTTAATCAACTCTTTCAGGAATAAAACACACATTTTTTGGTGGTGGCAAAGGGATATAAGTTTTACTACACATTCTCTGAATCCAAGTGACTAAATACCTTCCTCGTTGAAGTTTCTGAGGTTTATAGACAAGGATATCAATGGAATGGGTTTGGGAACAGCAGTCCCAGTATTCACAAACCCATCTTCATGGAGTGAGCACCCTCAACGATGGAATGTGTCAAAGGTCAAGGGTGAGAGTCTTCTTTTACCTATTGTGCTCTACTTTTTTATTAACAAAGGGATTTTGTCCATTCTCTTCCATCTCCTCTCCACCCACCCTGTCCAAGTAGATCACCAATACTCTCTCCAAAGACTGTCTTGGAAGAGGCAAGCACCTTGGTTAGGCACATGCTCTGAAGCCACATGGACCTGCGTTCCAGTCCTGGCCTCCACATTTAACTATCATTGTGACCTTGGGCAGGTTGCCACCTATATTGGATCTTCGATTTCCTTATCTGTGAAATGGGGAGGAGACTATTGTGCCAAACTTATTCTAAACTGACTCTGCTATTATTAGGCTTTCACAAGTCATCAGCACAAAATATGTACATAGGGTGAGGAAAGGCTCCAAGTGCATCTAGGCACCTCCCCTTTGTTCCCCAGAAGAACCCTGAGCTCCATACTGAATGCCCTGGTAAGCTTGTACACGAATAAGAGCGCAGAGCGCAGGCAGCGTCCCTGCTCTCTCTGCACCCAGCACTTGCAAACCTCTTCTGGAACTGCTTGAGTTTGCGCGGCCTCCATCACCCGCAGGCAGGCCCCGGGTTTTCTATATCTCAGAATACAAGGAAGTTGCCTGTGGAACAGATCTGCAGCCATGGGAGACTGCAAGGGCTGGGGCCGCTGCACACTCTCACTCTTTCGTCTTGCCGCTGTCAGTAAATGCTGTGCTGGCTGAGCCTGTTGTGCGTTTTGTGTGTTCTCAGCCGTCTGCATCACGCACGGTCTCCTCTCTGAATGGTACTCACCTGCACATTGACCTTGACCACATTCATGTTCTATTCCATCTTACCACACGGCTGACCACCACCAAACATTCAGCCCTAGTGAATACGTAAGAACTATTTATGAACTACCTCACATCTAGATGGCATCAGTGATAAACAGCACTGTTTTCTCATGTTAATAATACAAATGTTTCCAATTATACCCCGGCACATCCTTGACTTTAAGATACATTCTGACTTCAGAGATACCAAAATGTGAAAACAACCACCCAGCCTAGAATCTATGAAATGCCGTATTTTCACGAGGAAAATAGATAACGCATTATGAAAGTACTTAATGCCTTGTCTGGTATTAAGTACCAGACAAGAAAAATGCTTTTTTCATGGATGTAGCTATGCATTTAAATATTAGTATGCATGACCTCGTAAGTGGCATCCAATTCTTAAAATCCTTCTAAACTGTCCCTATGTGGTCACTTCCCACAATCACTTACTGTCATTCTTCATATTTCCATTCCATCACTGGCTTTTGGTGCTATCAGCATTTAATTTCCCTTTGGATGTCTCTTCTTCTTTTTTTTTTTTTAATGCCGTACATGACTTTATTTAGTTCAAGGAAAAGCTATCAAGCCGTTCACTTCTTCCCAGTTCATGACCTCATGAGAGTTTCCATTTCTGAAAGTGTTCTCTTTCCCTTGCGGGCATCTTTTCTTCCATTACCGTCCCCTTGCTCTCCCCCTAAAAGCACTTTTTATTTCCTCTTTCAATGGGATTCATAGTCCAGAATCTCATTTAAGAAAAAAGAAATCTTGCAGTAACAAGTGATCAGATGATCAATTTGTCCCTAATGCTAGAATTCGTTATATGTGATTAATTCCAGAGACTTTAGCCTGCATTTCGGGGCTCCCAGCAAAGTGGCCGGGGCCCCCATCTCCTCGTCCCTTTCCCGGGCAGTGTCCCTGTTAGTTTCTCTTGGGGCTGCTTCTTCTCAAAAGCGCCCCTTCACTAAGAAGGGCTTTTCTGGGCAGTGGTTTTGCTCATGATTAATTATAATGAACCTAACTTGGACCTTTGGCTTTCTGGCTCTTAGCTGAGTAGCCAAGATATTTCTCTAGACTGAGATAGTTGGCTTCAGTTCTAATTAATGATCAGTCGTTATCAGCTTAGTTTAGACTGTTTGCTCTCTGACTTTTTGGCTGGGTAGCCTAAACACTTCCCAGATCCAGAGGGCTGGCTGAAATTTATGTTCCTTTTTTTGGCACTGTCTTGATAATTCTGATGCTTTCCCGGATCTGGAAAAAAGATTTTAATTGTTTGCAGTCTTGATTAATGGGTTTGCTGTTGCTTTGATAGTCCATCATTTATACTGATAAGAAACGAAAAAAACAAATGGGCGTTTCGTATTGCTCTTCTGGGATATTCTGGTCAACCCTCTTTAAGGAGTTACTGTTTTGTTTCCTTTTCTATGACTATTAAGTTAGTAATAATTTCATTATAAGTGAACGTTAAGCTACTAATAGATCTAACTTTTTTCTCCATGCAGTATTTATTAAGCTGGTAGAATTTCTTATTGTTGTTTCAACGGAGTCCTTTCTCAGAGTCTTCTGGTTACAGCCAGAAGTTGTATATCTGAAGTTAGCAGCTCACTGAGACAGCTGGGTTTCGGTTTGCTTGCAAACACAGGGGTTCTTATCACTTCTTTAACATCTATCACAAAGCTCAGTGAACCTTGTCTTCTTACTCGCTATCAAATAAACGAATCCCTTAGATTTCACAGTCAGTCTTTGGTTAATTACTTCATTTGGCCGAGTAAATAATCCCCATTTAAAATGAAGCCCCAAGTTCATTTTCACTAACAAGTTTTATTTCTGTATTATCAACTGGTTATCTGAATCCTAGTTCTTATCAGAGGTTCTTCTTGCTGTCCAGCTATTATTTATGAGGCCGTTTCTGCTGTGAATTAATGTTCTGCTAACCTAATCTAGATGCTTTCCAAATACCTCGCTTAAATGGAAATCTATGTTTTCTCTGCTTGAATCTGCTTTCTTTGTTACCAAAAGGAAAAGAATGAAAAAAAAAAAAAAAAATCATAGCGTATATGAGTGAGATGACCATGTCAATTTTTTTTAATCTCTGAAATGATTCTGCTCACTCAGGTTCACTCACGTGGCATTTTCCTGGCAATGACACCAAAGCTAACGCGGCCTCTTGGTTGAGTTAGGTGCCTTAAAGAAGCTGGGACCTGCCTCTACAGCTGTTGATGTCTGTGTTGTGTTTCCATTCTGTTTGCTGTTCACAGACACATGGCACATGAAAGCTCATCAACAGCTTCCTTTTGGGAGAAATTCTAGGCTTTTTCCTTCAATCTGGTTTTTTTTGATCTCTCTGCTGTAACTGAGACTATTCACCCCCTACTCGTCCTTGCAGGCCCTTCCCCCTGTGGCTTCCATGACCCTACCAGGTCCTGGCTCTCCTCCTCCCTCTTCAATCACTCTTTTTCTGACTCCTCCACAGACCTCTCTTCACCTTCCCATCCTCTAAGCCTCAACCACCCCAGGGCCTGCCTTAGGCTTTTGTTAGTCTGTCCTTACACTCATCCCTTTGGGACACGGAGCTTCTCATGGTATTGATTCTATTACCTCTAAGTTCTGTTTTCCCCCCCCAGCTCTGATTCACATTCCTGTCCAGATCATCTCCTCCTGGATTCCCTCTTCTCATGTCATATTTCACTTACTCGTTTTTTGAACCAATACTTGTTGCATGTCTATGATGTGCCAAGGACCGTGCTAGGTCCTGAAGATATATAATAATGATAAAAATATGCCATTTCTGGGCTCAGCACCTGTAGCTCAGTGGCTGGGGAGTCAGTCATATACACTGGGCCTGCCAAATCATAATGACAACTACAATCAAAAAAAAAAAAAAAAAAAAAAAGCTGGGTGTTGTGGAGGGCGCCTGTCGTACAAGCTACTTGGCAGACTGAGGCAAGAGAATTGCTTAAGCCCAAGAGTTGGAGGTTGCTGTGAGCTGTGACACCACGGCACTCTACTAAGGGCAACATAGTGAGACTCTGTCTCAAAAAAAAAAAAAAAATGGCTTGGCGCCCGTAGCACAGTGGTTATGGTGCCAGCCACATATCCAGGTGGCGGATTCTCCATACTTCCTTCCAAAAATGTTGTATAAGTTTGCAGTGGCGCCAGCACTGCAAAAGCGTACCCTTCTCTCCATATCCACACCACCGTCTACAGCTTTGAGACTTTGTGATGTGGGCTGTTCTCACTGGGGTTAGGTAATATCTCAGGGTAGGCTTTTCGTTTGTTTTTTTGTTTGTTAGTTTTAGATAGAATCTCACTATGTCACCCTTAGTAGAGTGCCATTGCATCACAGTTCACAGCAACCTCCAACTCCTGGCCTTAAGCGATTCTTTTGTCTCAGCCTCCATTGTAGCTGGGACTACAGGTGCCCACCACTATGCCCAGCTATTTTTGTTGTTTGTTTGTTTGTTTTTAACAGGCTCAGGCCAGGTTCCAATCCACCAGCCCCAGTGCATGTGGCCAGCGCCCTAAACACTGAGCTATGGGCACCAAACACTCAGGGTAGTTTTGTTGTTGTTGTTGTCATTGTTGTTTTGGGACAGAGTCTCGCTTTGTCACCCCTGGTAGAGTGCTGTTTTGTCACAGCTCACAGCAACCTCAAACTCTGGAGCTTAAGTGATTCTCTTGCCTCAGCCTCCCAGGTAGCTGGGGCTACAGGTGCCCACCACAATCCCCAGCTATTTTTAGAATTGGAGTCTTCCTCTTGCTCAGGCTGGTCTTGAACCTGTGAGCTCAGGCAATCCACCTGCCTCGGCCTCCCAGAGTGCTGGGATTATAGGCGTGAGCCACTGCACCTGGCCCACATCAGGGTGGTTTTGATTTGCATTTCTCTGATGATCAGGGATGATGAGCATTTTTTCAAATGTTTGTTACCCATTCGTCTGCCTTTATCAAAGAAGGTTCTGTTCATATCTCTTACACAGGGGTACATGGGATTGTTTACTCTTTTTCTGTTGACTAATTTGAGTTTCCTGTAGATTCTAGTTATCAACCCTTTGTCAAATTCATGCCCTGCAAATAGCCCTTCCCATTCAGAAGGTTGTCTTTTTGCTTTACTTGTTGTGTCCTTAGCTGTGCAGGTTTTGAGCTTAATTAAGTCTCATTTGTTAATTTTTGTTGTTGTTTCAATGGCTGCTGAAGTTTTTGTCATAAAATATTTCCCCAGTGCAACATCATCACGAGTTTTCCCCTTACAATCTCTAAGGTTTTTATTATTTCATGTCTTAGATTTAAGTCTCTTATCCATCGAGAGTCAGTTTTTGTCAAGGCGTGAAAGATGTGGGTTGAGTTTCAGTCTTTGCACGTGGTTATCCAGTCCTCCCAGCACCACTTGTCAAATAGGTTTTTTCCCCTCTATCTGCTCTCATTTGGTTTATCAAAGATCAGCTAGCAAGTAGGAACTGGTTTCATCTCTTGGTTTTCTATTCTATTCCATATGTCTATGTCTCTATTTTTGTGCCAATATCATGCTTTCTTTGTTATTGTGGACGTGTAATATAGCCTGAAGTCTGGTAGGGTGATGCCTCCAGCCTTGTTTTTATTACTAAGAATAGCTTTAGCTATTCAAGGTTTTTTCAGGTTTCATACAAAATGAAGTACTATTTTTTTCCAGTTCTTCAAAACATGATATTGGTATTTTAATAGGGATGGCATTGAATCTGCAGATTGCTTTGGGTAGAATAGACATTTTGACGATGTTGATTCTTCCCAGCCAAGAGCATGGTATGTTCTTCCATTTGTTAATGTCTTCTGCAATTTCTTTTCTTAGGCTTTCATGATTCTCTTTGAAAAGATCTTTTACTGGCTTGGCACCTGTAGCTCAGTCAGCAGGGTGCCAGCCACATACACCGGAGCTGGTGGGTTCGAATCCGGCCTAGGGCCTGCCAAACAACAATGACAACTACAACCAAAAAGTAGCTGGGCATTCTGGTTCGGCACCTGTAGTCCCAGTTACCTGGGAGGCTGAGGCAAGAGAATCGCGTAAGCCCAAGAATTTGAGGTTGCTGTGAGCTAAGACGCCACAGCCCTCTACTCAGGGCAACAGCTTGAAACTCTGTCTCAAAAAAAAAAAAGAATGAAAGAAAGAAAAGAAAAGATCTTACACTCTTTTGTTAGGTATATTCCTAAGTATTTCATTCTCTTTGAAGCTCCTGTGAAGGGAACTGTGTCCTTGATTAGCTTCTCATCTTGGCTGTTATTGGCGTATACAAAGGCTACTGATTGGTGGACATTGATTTTATACCCTGAGACATTACTGTATTTCCTGATGACTTCCTGGAGTTTTGTGGTTAAGTCTCTGGGGTTTTCTAAATATAAGATCATATCACCAGCAAACAGGGAGAGGTTGACCACCTCTGCCCCCATTTGGATGCCCTTTATATCCTTCTCTTCCCTGACTGTATTGACTAGAACTTCCAGCACTATGTTGAATAATAGTGGTGCTAGTGGACAACCTAGTCTGGTTCCAGTTGTGAGTGGAAAAGCTTTCAGTTTTACCACCATTCAGTATGATGTTAGCTATGAGTTTGTCATAGATGGCTTCAATCAGCTTAAGAAATGTGCCACCTATTCCTATTTCTCCTTTGAGGAAGTCTAGTCCATGTGCAGACAGAAAATCTCTCTATGAGATGCTCAGCCTAACACAAAAATCAGAAGATGGTAGAAGAGGGCTTGACTATCCCCTTTTAGCCTTACCTTGAACTCTAGTCTTCCTCGTCCTCTCCCTCCCTCCACAGTCCTCTAGGTATTTTTTACTTTCCTCCTCCAACCCCAGCTCCTCCTCCTCACCATCTACTTTGTCCCTTCCCTCCTGCCTCCCCATCTTCCTCCTCCTTCTAACTTTGGCTTCCGGTCAGTTTTCCCTGATAAACCTGGAGCTGAGAGCTACACATGACCTGAGCTTACAGGAGAAGAATGAAAGAGAGAAAAAAAAGCTCTGCTGCTCCAACCATTTACAGACGAGCAAACCTAATGAAACAGAAAGGAGCTTCACTCAACATAACATCATTTTAACTACATCAGATTAAGTCTGACTCCCAGGCCCCATTCTCTAAGATGGGAGAAATTTAATTAAAACGGTTTAATTAGAACATTAGACAGGAAGACCATACTGTCTAAGTACTCAGCTTTTGAGAATTTGGCTTGATTAAAAACGCATTTGTAAATTAAGCCAACGGGATCTGGGAACGCCCTGGGGGACTGGATTCTGATGACCAGCCAGACTCTAGCTTGCTGCTGGTAGAAAGACACCTAAAGACTGGACTTGGGGAGACGCTGGCTCTCACCTGGCCACGCTGCTCATTCCTGAGCCCCGCTGTGTAGTGCCAGCAGCCACAGTGGAGACTGCAAGTGGAAAGGGATGAGTGTCATTTTTCCTCCAGAACATGCATCAGGTTGGTAAGAAGCCAGAGAGGAGGCGGAGGGGGAAGAAATCTCTCCTCCCTCTCGCTCCTGGAACACTGGGAAATTCTCTTTTACCTGGACCTCCCAGCTGTTCCTGGCAATCAATCTGAGCTCCCGCCACAATAACCTGCTCTTTGTTTACAGATTTAACAAGTCGCATGACTGACATCTTGCCCTGGTCAGAGTAAAGAGACACCCTTCCTTTCTGTTGTTGAAATTAACTTGAAAACTCTTTTCTATTCTTATGCCCATATGAACAGTTGGCCTGCCCCATGTGTGATCTTTTCGGGACTCTGGCTGAGGGGACATTAGTGACAAAACCCTCTCCACCTCTCTTTCCACAGAAAATAATTTTGTTCCTAGGATTTTAAGGAACATTGACATGAAATGTAATTCCTCATTTTATAGGAGGGGGAAAAATATCTAAGTAGATTAAGAGCTGACTCATGGTTGTGATTTACTTCGGCTTTTTAATTTGAACATTTTAATTGCTTACTTTACAAATTGAGCTTTAAGAAAGTAAAATAATAAAATAAGGTTTATAACTTTGCCTCTACCTTCGAAAGGGCTGCTTTGTGATTCCTCTCAGATCAAGAAGCCATATGCTCCTCTGCTTCCAATCAGCCTTGCCCGCCTTCTCTCCTCAGCTCCAATTTTCTTTTTCATCCTTTGTCTCCCCACGTGTGCACATGAAGATCTTTTAGGGACTTTTAATAACTGTACCTGAAACAAAATGCAAAGGGAAAAGTACAGGGAGCTAAAGAAGAAGAAGTGGGCTCCAACTCCCGACCCCCAGGCAGCAGCCCCTCTGCCCTGACACTGCTGGGGGTTTAACCATTCAGGCCTCCAAGCTCCTGTCCCACACGTCCTCCCCAGCATCCCCAACACTGTCTTTTCGTCACTCCCTAAGGATGACCACCCTTCCCCAGCCTCCAACTCTCTCTGTGGCTCTCTCCTTCTCCATCTTCAAGCTTCAGCTCAGATTTTGTCTCCTCTACGAGGCCTTCTTGACAGCCAGAGGAGCTGTGTCCCCAACTGTGTTTTTTCTATCAGAGTTCTGTTTGTTTCCTTCATGACACATGTCATCATTTGCAATGATCTCATTTACACTCAGTTCCTTGGTTGGATTTTTTGTTTGTCTTTGTTTCTTCTGTAGTCCTGTCTCCTGCTTTTTGAGGGCAGGGGCTGGGCCTTACCATTTGAATGCGTAGATTTGGGACAATACTCAGAGCACCATAGGCACTTAATAAACATCACTTCATTAGTGAATGAATGGGTAGGTGGACTGTCCTCTCCAGAGAGACCCAGTGTGCCAAACTGCTCTGAGAAGCTCTTCCCTGTTTTGATTCCAAATTCTGCTCAATGAAAGCTCTCAGGACTATTTCTAAGCTCAGATGCAGAGAAAGTCACCCCAAGGAAAACTTAGAGGGACACAGTGAAGCAATCCCTGGATTATTTTTTTACTGAAGGGATGGACTTGGACCTCAAATTGGATCAGATGTCCAATATACAAAGAGCTCAGAGCTAGCCACTTTTGTTAACCAAATAATAAATGACCCATAACCCATGCATGGGAAATCCTGAGGGCATCATACCAATCTTAGCATGATGGGGTCCTGCCCTTAGCCCAGAATACAAAAGAAAAAAATTAATGTTAAATATTCTCAAGGTCAAGACTCAACAACTGCAAAAAACAATGATTTTTTCCTCTTAGCATATGCATTCCATTACTATTATTAATTGGCACATAATAATTGAACATGTTCGTGGGATACAGAGTGATGCTTTCATACACATATATGATAAACAATGATTGGATCAGGGTAATTAGCATGTTCATCACCTCAAGCATTTATTATTTCTTTGGGGAACATTTAAAATTCTCTCTTCTACTTCTTCTTTTTGTTTGTTTTAATTTTGACTTTCTCAAAGGCAGAGACTTTACAACATCCAACTTTACACCCCAGTCCCTATCCCCGGCATAGGAGTATAGGCATAAGAAAATTCAATTATTATAAAAATGCATGACTCCTTACTTATATTTCATATACTCCATTACTGAAAAGAAATTCTGATTATTGTCTAATAGACACAAATCCAAGGAGCTGGTGACAAATGATTCTCCTTCTGTTTGTGGAGTCAGCTTATCTGTCCATCAGAGCCCGATGAGGATAGGCATCAAAGGACGCTTTGTCTCTGGTCATTATTCTCCCCACTGTCTTTTCTGTCTTTTTCTCCCCGTCCTTTCCTCCAGTGTCTGTGCCTCAATCTGGAGAGTGATATTCCATGTTTAACCTGGGCTGCTGGAGTGGGCTTTTAGTTCTTAAAATTTTTCAGAATATAGCTAGGTGAGGTAGTGCACACCGATAATCCTAGCATTCTAGGAGGCTGAGGCAGGTGGATTGCTTGGGCTCAGGAGTTTGAGATCAGCCTGAGCAAGAGCGAGACTCTGTCTCTACTAAAAATAAAAAAAATTAGCCAGGCATGGTGGCCCATGCCTGTAGTTCCAGCTACTTGGGAGGCTGAGGCAAGGGGATTGCTTGAGCCCGTGAGGTTGCTGTGAGCTATGACTCTATGGCATTCCACCCAGGGCAACAAAGTAAGACTCTGTCTCAAAAAACAAATTCCCGCTTAGAAGGGTACAGGTGAAATTTACTAAATGTAGAATATAAAAGTCTGAACACAATAATTAAGAAAATGCCATGAAGGCTATGTTAACCAGTTTGATGAAAATATTTCAAACTGTATGTAAAAGCAGCACATTGTACCTCATGATTGCATTATTGTACACAGCTATGATTTAATTAAAAAAAAAAAAAAAGATTTTCAAAATAAAAAAAAAAATGCCCCCCCCCATCCAAATTTCAGAATATAGTATTTACAAGATGTATTAGGATTAGATTAAACTGCCTAACACCTAAAACCCCACGGTGGCTTAGACAGCTCAGAGTTTTATTTCTCTTCTGGAGATGTTGTAGGAAGGAGGTCCAGGGCTGACCAGGCAGGGCCTCAATAGCAGGGCCAAGGCTCCCTCAGGCTCCACCTCCACTGTCCTTAGTTTGTCACTTCCATCTACAAGGTCACATCCTGGCCCAAGATGGCTGTTGGAACTCTGGTTCCAGACAGGAAGTAAAAAGAAGGGGTCAAAAACAGCAAAGGGATGACCACAGCGGAGCCAGCCTCTTCCAGCAAGATTCCCCAGAAGCCCTGGCCTCTGACTCCTACCTGCATTCACTGGCCAATTCCTTGTCTCTCTCTCTCTCTCTCTCTCTCTCTGTGAAAGAGAGACAGTATTTTATTTTATTTTATTTCTTTCTTTCTTTTTTTTATATTTTCCGGTTCACGGAAGGTACACAGAAATTAGTTTACACTGTTTACGTTTGTTAGGTAAAGTCCCTCTGAGCGGCACCTGTGGCTCAAAGGAGCAGGGCACCGGCCCCATATGCTGGAGGCGGCAGGTTCAAACCCAGCCTTGGCCAAAAACTGCAAAAAAAAAGGTAAAGTCCCTCTTATAATTGTGTCCCACCCCCAAGAGTTATGCCATACACCATAATTCCCCATCCCCCTCCCTCCTCCCCTCTCCCCATCCCACACCCCGAATTGATTTGAGTTTTTCACTTACGTGGATATGTATAAGATCCTTTACTGGCTTCATTTTAGAACTGAGTACATTGGATTCTTGCTTCTCCATTCTTGTAATGCTTCACTAAGAAGAATATGTTCCACCTCCATCTAAGTTAACACAAAAGATGTAAAGTCTCCATCGTTTTTATGGCTGAATATTATTCCATGGTATACATACACCACAGCTTGTTAACCTTTTTCTGGGTTGGTGGGCATTTAGGTTGTTTTCACATTTTGGTAATTGTCAATTGAGCTGTGATAAACAGTCTAGAGCAAATGTCCTTACTATAAAAGGATTTTTTTCTTCCAGGTCAATATCCAGTAATGGGATTGCAGGATCAAACGGGAGTTCTAGTTTGAGTTCTTTGAGGATTCTCCATACTTTCTTCTATCACCAGCCAATTCAACCTGCAAGAATAAGAAATGTTGGCTCAGCGCCTATACTCAGTGGGTAGGACACTGGCCACATACGCTGAAGCTGGAGGCTTCAAACCCAGTCCAAGCCGGCTAAACAACAATGACAACTGCAATAACAACAACAACAACAACAACAACAGCTGGGCATTGTGGCTGGCACCCATAGTCCCAGCTACTTGGGAGGTTGAGGCAAGAGAATCGCTTAACCCCAAGAGTTTGAGGTTGCTGTGAGCTGTGACGCCACAGGACTCTACTGAGGATGAGATAGTGAGACTCTGTCTCAAAAAAACAAGTTGTCTTTTAGCTGAGCATATTGCTGCCTTGAATAAAATCAGTGTTCTATTGCTATGAAAAGAAGAGGAAAGTGGATATTGTGTAACCCAGTCATTCAGAGCATGCATAAGGGCTTATTAAAATACATTAGTCCCTCATCTCTTTTGTTAGGTATATTCCTAGGTATTTTATTTTCTTTGAAGCTACTATGAAGGGGATTGTGTCCTTAATTAGCTTCTCATCTTAGCTATTATTGGCATATACAAAGGCGACTGATTTGTGGACATTGATTTTATATCCTAGGAAGTTACTTTTTTTTTTTGCTTTTGTTTTGAGACAGTCATCCTCTATAGAGTACTGTGCTGTCACAGCTCACAGCAACCTCAACCTCTTGGGCTTAAGTGATTCTCTTGCCTCAACCTCCCAAGTAACTGGGACTACAGGCACCCGCCACAATGCCTGGCTATTTTTTTGTTGTCATTGTCATTATCGTTTAGCAGGCCCAGGCTGGGTTCAAACCCGCCAGCCTCAGTACATGTGGCCGGCACCGTAATCACTGTGCTACATGCCATGCTGACATTACTGTATTTTTTTTTATCACTTCCAAGAGTCTTGTGGTTGAGTCTTTGGGGCTCTCTAAGTATAAGATCATATCGTCAGCAAAGAGGGAGAGTTTGACCTCCTCTGCTCCCATTCAGATGCCCTTTATTTCCTTCTCTTGCCTGATTGTATTGACTAGAACTTCCAGCACCATGTTGAATAGTAGTGGTGATGGAGGACAACCTTGTCTAGTTCCAGTTCTAAGTGGAAAAGCTTTCAGTTTCACTCCATTCAGTAAAATATCAGCTGTAGGTTTGTGATAGATGGCTTCGATCAGTTTAAGAAATGTGCCGCCATTCTGAAAAAAAGATTTCAGAATGGGTTTTTAAAAAAATGAAAAAAAAAAAAAATACACAGTCCCCTCTTTATCCCTGGGGTACAGAACTCAGTGCATGCCTGAACCCACAGACTGCACCAAACCCCATTTTTTCCTATATGTAAGTACCTATGATAAAGTTTAATTTATAAGTTAGTCACAATAAGAGATTAATAATAACTAGTAACAAAATAGGGTAATTATAACAAACTCAAAATAGTGTAAAATTTAAAATTTATGTTTATTTCTGGAATTTTCCACTTAATATTTCTGGACTGCAGTTGACTGTAGGTAACTAACACTATGAATAGGGGGCACTACTGTACAGAATGCTGTATCTCCAGGGTGCCTGTCTGTCTTCCTTCCTTCCTTTCTTTCTCTCCTTCCTTCCTTCCTTCCTTCCTTCCTTCCTTCCTTCCTTCCTTCCTTCCTTCCTTCCTTCCTTCCTTTTTTGACAGAGTCTCACTCTATTGCCCCAGGCTATAGTGCCATGGGTTCATAGCTCACAGCAACCTCCAATTCCTGGACTCAAGAGATCCTCTTGCCTCAGCCTCCCAAGTAGCTGGAACTACAGACGTGTCCCACGTGCAGCTAGTTTATCTTTTAGTAGAGACAGTGTCTCACTTTTGCTCAGGCTGGTCTCAAACTCCTGAGCTCAGCCCATCCATCCAACTTGGCTTTCCTGAGTGCTGGGATTACAGGTGTGAGCCACCGCAGGGTTTCTGATTGGGTAGGTGGGGAAGGATCCTGAGAATCAGCAAGTCTAACAAGCTTCCAGGTAATGTAGGAGCTGCTGGTTTGAGAGCCCAACAGAACTTGGAGAACTGCTAACATTTCTTTAGAAGCTGGACAAACATTTTTTCCTGTAAATGTTGACCATCTGTGTATTTTATTTAATACACAACATGTTATTTTATTAACAAAGCCCTAGACTGGGGCCGAGCTTGGTGGTTCATGCCTATAATCCTAGCACTTTGGAGGCTGAAGTAGATGGATTGCCTGAACTCATAGGTTCGAGACCCCAGCCTGAGCAAGAATGAGACACCCCATCTCTAAAAAAACACACACACCCACAGCCTGGCGTTGGGGCAGGCTCCTGTGGTCTCCAGCTAGTTGGGAGGCTGAAGTAAGAGAATCGCTTGAGCCTAAGAGTTTGAGGTTGCTGTGAGCTATAATACCATGATACTCTACCATGGATGACAAAGTGAAATTCTGTCTGGGGAAAAAAAAAAGTCCCAGACCATTTACTCTACCAAAAAGACCTTTCCCATCTGAGGGACAGGAGCAGAAAGAAAGAAAATCAAGTTTTGTCACAAGCATCGTGGCTGGAATGTGCTCTTTGTCACCATTTGTGAGCTAGACCATCTAATCGTGAGTAGAGCTGAGAGACAAACTGAAAGGGACAGAGCTTCCCCCGCTTTCGTATTGATGCTCCTGTGAATGAAACAATAACTAGAAGCTAAAAAGGGCAACTCAGCGAGGAGGTGCCAGGGACCAGGGAACTTCTAAAGGCCACACAACTAGTCTTCCCGCGCCATTGTGGCTGGACAGCCGGGTGGACTGCTCCTTAAGCAGGCAGTTGAGGAGGAGCAGAGGACAGGTGCAGGGTGAAAAGCCTCAGGTCCATGTCACGCCAGCCACCTGGGGTGCAGATCAGAGACCTACATGCTAAAGGATTAGCTCCACTTCTCCCGGGCTTTCTCCTAGATTTTCTTTCTTTTTTTTATTTTTTTTTAATATTTCTCCATTATGTACCTTTTTTTTTTATTAAGTCAAATACCCACAGATCATGAATACATTTATGCATATGTGGGGTACAATGTGTTGATTTTCTTTGTACAATCTGACGTGGTTACATCAAACCAACCAACATAGCTTTCACCTCATTTACCTGACTATTGTGTTAAGACATTTATGTTCTACACTTGACAGATTTGACTTGAACCCTTGCAATATGCTCCATAGGCGTGGTCCCGCCGTTTACCCTCCCTCTGTCACGCCTCCCCCCGCACCTCCCCTCCCACCACACTTCCCTCCTTCATCCTGGGCTATAGCTGTGTTCTATCTTTCATAACAAAGTGTGAGTCAGTACACGTAGGTTTCATAGAGGTACTGAGTACACTGGATTCTTTTCCCTCCATTCTTGAGATCCTTTACTCAGGAGAACGTGTTCCAGGTCCCTCCATGTAAACTGCTCCTAGATTTTCATTTTTCAGAAATTCAGGAGCAAAGAGCAAAAAAGAACACAATTTCTGTCTGTGCCTCCGCATAAAGATGGAAAGATCTGCAAATCCCTAGAGACTGAATGTGGTAGGGAGAGGGAAAGCCAGCCTTAAAAGAACCCAAGGGAGATGTGAAAACCTGGGCCAAGAAAGTCAGAGGCCACTTTTGCAGAAATACTGGCCCCTTCTGGGGTTGTTTACCACACAAGCTCACTCTTTCTTGTCATTTGGGGAATTTTTGTGTTTTATTTTATGGTGTAATTCCTACATAAACCATTCTCCTGGTGGGGTCTGATTTGAAAACAACACTCTCTAGTTCTTGACGGTTGTGTGTGTGTCTGTGTGTGTCTGTGCGTGTGTTTGCACATATGCGTCTTTCTTTGAAATTGTTCCTTGTCAAAAGGAGGATGACATGGGCCCCTGTCCCTGCTTTCTCTTTTTAAGAATTAGGCCTTCAGAAGGTATTAACGGACACTTCTAAATTCTATATATTCAGAGAAGCACAGCATGGAAAACAGAAACTCAAAATTTATTTCAAGCTTATTTTAATGGAGTTGCAGTGTAATTTAGACCTTGAACTTCTTCCACCCTTCAAAAAGGCATTGCAGGTGGCGCCCGCAGCTCAGTGAGCAGGGCGCTGACCACTGAGGATGGTGAGTTTGAACCCGGCCTGAGCCTGCTGAACAACAATGACAACTGCAACAAAAAATAGCCAGGCATTGTTGCGGGCGCCTGTAGTCCCAACTACTTGGGAGGCTGAGGCAAGAGAATCGATTAAGCCCAAGAGTTTAAGGTTGATGGCACAGCACTCTATCGAGGGCAACATAGTGAGACTCTGCCTCAAAAAAAAAAAAGGCATTTCAAAAGAGGAATCTTACAGAATTCACCAGGAGCTATAGACATCCAGTAGAACCCCCACAGTTAACCACCTCCCTATGTTGACCACCTCCTTGATTTGACCTAATTTTCATAGACCGGACATGTGCCGCGTGTACGTATCAGTACAGTAGGCCTAGTTCCTTATGTTGGTCACCTCCATAAGACCAGTTTGTTACAGTCCCTTGGGTGGTCAACTCACAGAGGCTCTACCTTACTTAACATTAGCCACGGAACAGAGCCTTTGCTCCGTCAACCCTCGAACTCATGGACAAGGAAGTAGAGGTTGGGTCGGGAAGTGACTTGGCTGACAGTCACCAGCAGTGACTTTCCAATGTACGTACTCTGCTCCTGACACATTTACGGCTGTCTTTTCCCACAAAGTTCTGAAATTTCTTCAATATTTTGGTAGTATGGGTTGTCATTTTTAATCAGTTGAAACAATTCTTATTTTGGGTCAGACACTGAGCCTGAGGTTGGGCTAGGAAGACAGCAAATACAAACAGCGCATTCTCTATCCACAGGGATTCTCAGTCTGGCACCAGGGGTGAGATGTGCACACGGCAGGGGGGGGGTCTGAGGAGATGGGTTCCAAGTGGGAGGGGGTGTTCCTGGAGGACTTGGCCATCTTCTGGCTGCGTCCTCATAAGGTCTTTCCTTTGTACTCACGTCCCTGGTATTTCTTCCTCGTCTTTTTTTTTTTTTTTTAAATAAGTTCAGTGTTCTTAACAGGTAACCGTTTCACTAATTTATTATTGTTGCAGTTTTTGACTGAAGCCGGATTTGAACCCACCACCTCCAGTATATGGGGCCGGCGCCCTACTCCTTGAGCCATAGGGCTGTTTCTTTCTCTTCTTACGAGGACACCAGTCATATAAAATTGGGCCCCACTCATCTGACACCTTTTAACTTTGATCACCTCTTGAAGAGCCCTGACTCCAGATACAATCACATTCCGAGTAATGGGGATTAAAATGTCAACATACAAATTTGGGAAGGACATTGTTCATAACAGACCACGCGACATGATTATAAACTGAGTAGTCTTACTTCATCAAAGCTACCAGGTATCAACAGAAAGCTTAATGACACGTGTTACATATTTACTATCCCACATGTTCTCTGTGAATCTTTTATTCAAGTAGAAGGGTTTAAAATAGAGATTCACGCACTTAAGACCTTAAGAAAACAATCCTGCAATTACACTCAAGGATTTACCCAGGGGAAATGAAAACCATATGTCCACATGGAGATGCCTGCACAGATATTCTTAGCAGTGTTACTCACAATAGCTAAAATGTGGAAACAACCCCAAAATACCTATTTATCATCTGATACGCAAACAAACAACACCTGGTACATCCATCCAAAGGAATGTTGTTGGGCCATTAAAAAGAGCAAAGTACTTCAAATGCTAAGTTTAAAAAGCCAGATGGCTTTTCCATGCTAGCGCCAGGGCTCGGTTTGTCCGTATCCTCGCAGAGAAGGCCCCGGCGCTGGTAAACGCTGCTGTGACTTATTCGAAGCCTCGATTGGCCACATTTTGGTACTACGCCAAGGTTGAGCTGGTTCCTCCAACCCCTGCTAAGATCCCTAGAGCTTTTCAGAGCCTGAAAAAAATAGTCAATAGTGCTCAAACTGATAGCTTCAAACAGCTCACAGTTAAGGAAGCTGTGCTGAATGGTTTGGTGGCCACTGAGGTGTGGATATGGTTTTATGTCGGTGAGATATTAGGCAAGCGTGGCATCATTGGCTATAATGTTTGAAGACCAAGCTTTAATCAGACCAAGCTGATTACATTTGATGTATTTGAGAGGACCATGTGTGATCAGACTGTTACCTGAATAAAATAAGATGTGTCAAAAAAATAAAAAAATAAAAATAAAAAGCCAGATGGGGCTGAAGGCAGGGGCTCTCGCCTGTAATCCTACCACTCTGGGAAGCCAAGGCGGGTGGATTACCTGAGCTCAGGAGTATCCTGAGCAAGAGTGAGACCCCGGGTGGATTGCCTGAGCTCAGGAGCAGCTGGAACAAGAGTGAGACCCCATTTCTAAAAAAGAAAGAAAGAAAGAAAGAGGTAGGCGCCTGTAGTCCCAGCTAATCGGGAGGCTCAGGCAAGAGAATAGCTTAAGCCCAAGAGTTGGAGGTTGCTATGAGCTATGACACCACAGCACTCCACTGAAGGAGACAAAGTGAGACTCTGTCTCGAAAATAGATAGCCAGGCTTGGCGCCTGCAGCACAGTGGTTACAGCGCCAGCCACATGTACCCAGGCTGGCAGGTTCCAGCCCGGCCTGGGCCAACTAAACAACAATCACAACTGCAACAACAAAATAGGCGGGCGTTGTGGCGGGTGCTGTAGTCCCAGCTACTCGGGAGGCTGAGGCAAGAGAATCACTTGAGACCAAGAGTCTGAGGTTGCTGTGAGCTATGATGCCACAGTACTCTACAGAGGGCGACATAGTGAGACTCTGTCTCAAAAAAATACATAAATAAGTAAACAGCCAGATGGAAAAGACTACGTACTCTATGGTTCTATTTATAAGAAATGTCCAGAAAAGGCAAATTTTTAGACACACATATCAGTGGTTGCCTAGGAATGGAGACTAACATAAATGGACACAAAGGAAATTTGGGGGGGAGGAAAAGTTTCAGCCTGTAGTGACAATGATTGCACAACTCTATAAATTTACATTGAATTAAAAAAATTTACATTGGTGCCTGTGGCTCAGTGAGTAGGGCGCTGACCCCGCCAAACTTCAACAACAACAACAAAAAAAAATAGATGGGTGTTGTGGAGGGTGCCTATGTGCACAGCTACTGGGAGGCTGAGGCAAGAGAATTGCCTAAGCCCAAGAGCTGGAGGTTGCTGTGAGCTGTGATGCCACAGCTCTCTATGGAGGGCAATGGAGTGAAACTCTGTCTCTAAAAAAAATTTTTTTTTACATTGAATTATCTGATTATAACAGGTGCGTTTTATGGTATGTAAATTACACTCCAATAAGTCTGGAAATTGTTAATGCAAAATACATAAGAGGAATTGAAAAATTACAAGAAAATAAAATGAGCTTACAAAATTTCCTATAATCACACAGGAAAGCTCGTTCCTTCCGTGTGTAGCCTACAGAAGGCAAAAGCTTACCCCCCACGTCCCAGACCCAAGTGAGTCCTTTGTTCGGCACTGTGTGAGGTGGTGGGAGGGGAAGACTTTGCAGCTCAGGAGTCTTGTATACTTTTTCCCATCCACTGATTAACACCTGGTGATATCTAGCAGGTGGTAAAATCCTATAACTAAACCTAGGAGGGCCCTCAAGGACCACCCTGTGCAAATTATCTCTTTTAAGTAAAGCTGAAGTGGAAACTTAGAAAACTTAATGTAACTGACCTGCTCAAGACACCACATCTAATCGATGGCCAGATTGAAATCTATCTCAAGTTTCCTGATTTCTAATCCAGAGTCCTCCACTGGACTCTCTCCCTCCCTGTCAACCTCTGTCAGCCCCAGCTGTCTCATCTGCAAAATGGGATCAGTAATATCCACCCCTGCCTGTTTCACAGGGCCATCCATGTGAAGATCAAATAAGAAACTGAGGTGGAAATGTTTTCAAAAAGCAGAAGGTCTCCTGTTGACGAAGTGTTGCTGGAGTGGGCTTTACAGGTTAATCGAGAGTCAGTCTAGCTCAGAGTCCAGACCAAAGGTCTGCAAAGTGCACTTCCAGGAAAAGCGTCTGTCTGTCCTGCGGTGGACGCAAGAAACCTCTGGTGAAAGCTGCTCCCCAGTAACACAGAGGGTGTCGGGGGCCGGGGCATGGAGGGCAGTTTTGGCACTGTTCCCTTAATTTTCCAGAACATTCTCTCATGCCAGAACATTGTCTTCCTGCTGTCCATCCATGACACATTAATGAATTTCAAGACAATGAAATTTAGTCTGTGTGCATTCAACTACGACTCCTCAAGTAATGATGATGAAAATGAAGTTACAGTTAGATAGCTATAGCCTAAAATTTATTTATTTACCCGCCTCCTTTGAAAACTTATCCACTCCTGTTGGAACTCTATAAAGGGCCCTCTGTGTCTAATAACACCTGGAAATCCCCGGGACTGTAAACTAAGTGTATTTTGGAGTGTATTAATCTCTGCTAAAGGATCCCCTAGACACGGCCCCCTTCCCTGAGCCCCCAGCCGCCCACACAGGGACAGGTCTCCCTGGGATCCCTTAGCAAAATGAGAGCCCAGCAAACCAGGCATTGCTGCTGGCCAGGGGAAAACACCAGGTGCACAGCCCAGTGCAGAATGTGAACTGGGAAAAACACTTATAAATCAAGCAGGTCCCAGGGAGTGAAAGTACAAGTTAGCAAAAAACAACAAAGTGGCTGTGGAATGTTAAATCAGACCAACCCAACAGCTAGCTAATTGCAGTGGCCTCTCCAGAAAGCCCAGACGTGAAGGCTGAATGATAAGCTAGGAAAAAGCTGAAAGAAGCATTCTGACGTCCCACTTCCCATTACCTTGTATATTACAGAAGTATTGACTCTCTGACC
The DNA here is from genome assembly GCA_963574355.1 of Loris lydekkerianus. Lineage (NCBI taxonomy): Eukaryota > Metazoa > Chordata > Mammalia > Primates > Lorisidae > Loris > Loris lydekkerianus. Next base: position 32,055 of record CAUYPK010094144.1, read on the forward strand.
GTGATATATGTTCCAAGTGTTTTTTTCCCAGTTGCCAGTTGTTTTATGACTTTGTCATGATTTTTTTTTTTTTAATTTCCCCTGCAAGTACATCTTATTTGTAGGTAGATCAAATTATCAGTTTGTCCTATATTGCATCTCGATTTTGAGTTGTATTTAGAAAACATCTTCTCATAACTGTGCTCTAGAGAAAGTTACCCATATTTTCTCCTAGAACTGGTGGGATTCATTATCGATCCATACTGGAGTTTGTTCTTGCTTATGGCTGTCTAATAGTCCCCACGCCATTTATTTAAAAGTCCACTTTGCCCCCAGTGATTGCAGATTCCACCTTTACTACGGACACAATTTCTGCACACATTTGGGTCTATTCTTGGACTTTCTCTGCTATTGGTCCTTCTCTCTATAGCCTCCTATCATACTTTTAATTATAGAGGCTTTAGGGCAGTGCCTGTGGCTCAAAGGAGTAGGGCGCCGGCCCCATATATCAGAGGTGGTGGGTTCTAAGCCCAGCCCCGGCCAAAAATTATAGAGGCTTTATAGTGCATTATAATATTTGTTAGGTAGTTCTTTTTTCCCAGTGTTTTCCTTAATATTCTGGCAAGGCTTTCAAATCTTATTCTGTTTTTTAAAAATGAACTTAGGCATCAGCTTGTCTGGGTTCAGAAAAAGACATATTGGTACTTTTTCTGGGCTCACATTAATTTCGGAAGAACTGATTTCTTTACAATATTTATGATGCTAAGTCATTCTATCCAAGAACAGGCATATGTTGTTGGATATTTTTCCATATGTTCACGTCTACCTTTATGTCTTTCAGGAATGTTTTAAAGTTTGTTTTTTCCCTATGTAAATGTGCACATTTATTGTTAAGTTTACTCCAAAATGTTTTATATTTCTTCCTCCTCCTCCTGCTCCTCCTTCACCCTCCTCCTCTTCCTCATTCTCTTCCTTTTCCTCTTCCTCTACCTCTTCCCCCTTTTCTTTCTCTTCTTCCTTTTCCTCCTCCTCTTCCTCCTCTTCCTCCTCTTCTTCTATTGTATCCACTGCTAAGAGTCCTATGGCTAAATATTATATCTTTTTTTGTTGCTACATCCCATTACTTTTGGAAGCCAAACTGACCTACACACTTCGTCTCTGGTTCTAAATAAAAAATAATCTATTTTTTTCCACCCATATTCTGGTTTCCCTTTGCCTGGTCCACTTGTCGCCTTGTCAGAATATGAGAGTATCTCTGTTGACCATGTTGGAAGACTAAAAGCCAATAGCAGGTCTAGGATTTAAGGTGAAATGACATAAGACAGTGGTGAATAACATCTTCAGGTCTAAGCAGGAAGAAATTTACATACATCTGGGGCAAAGATAAGAACTCACAGGACTCACATATTTTAAAATCTGAAATCGGATTTAACTGGTCTACCTTTCTTGGTCAAGTAAACTCTTATCAATCTTTGTGACATCTTGGACAGTCTTCTAAATCCTCTTTCCCCTTCTTGGTCTGATATAATGCAGTATACGTATGAGCTGATAATCCCTTCTATAAATTCTCCTTTCCTAATATTTCCCTCATACTTCTATGATCCAAACTCCACATGGCCACAAGAATATCTGACAGATAGTTGCCGATCTGTAAAACCAGGTTAGAGGCAGGTCCTGTGCATTGCGATCCACACCTCAGACTGTACGTTTCTGTCCCAAGTTCAGACACAGAGGCCTCTCTAGCTGGTTTTTTCAGGTTGTCGGTGCATGGTCGTGCTGAGACCAAAGTCACTGGTTGGATTTTACTGCAAATCAGCCAGCTCTCCTCTCTCAATGCGTCTCTTCCAATGGGACTTTAATCTGTTGGACCCAAAGAGGACTAAGTGAGAAATCCAGGCAGGGCATAGGAAATGCAGTGTTGAAAAAGCAATTGGAGACCAAAAGCAGTTGGAGACTTTAAGCCTTTGGCAGCAATGAGAAGAAAGATCACCGCTGGGTCCTTTGCTTATAATACCTCTTTTTCTGCCAGTTTCATTGTTGAACTCCCAGCCTACACTTGTTAGTTTTTTTTTTTTTTTTTTTTTTATTCAGTTCTGTTGCCCGGGGTAGTGTGCTGTATTGGCATAGCTCACAGCAACTTCCAACGTTTGGGCTCTAGCAATCCTCTTGCCTCAGTTTTTCTATTTTTTTAGTAGAGACGGGGGTGGGGGAGGTCTCTCTTTTTTGCTCAGGCTGGTCTCAAACCCGTGAGCTCAAGCTATCCACCCACCTCGGCCTCCCAGAGTGCTAGGATTACAGGCATGAGGCAATTTATTTATCTTTTTAATCAAAAAAAAAAAAAAAAAAACTCAAAGCCAGGTGCGGTGGCTCATGCCTATAATCTTAGCACGCTGGGAGGCTAAGGCAGGTGGATTGTGTGACCTCACTGATTCGAGACCAACCAGAGCCAGAGTGAGACTCCTGTCTCTAAACATAACTGGGCAATGTGGCAGGTACCTGTAGTACCAGCTACTTGGGAGGCTGAGGCAAGAGGATTGTTTGAGCTCAAGAGTTTGAGGTTGTTGTGAGCTATGACACCACCACACTCTACCGAGGGTGACAAAGGGAGACTCTGCCTAAAAAAGAAAAAAAAAAACTCAGTATGACTAGTGACAACCCAGTTCTTTCTTCTTACTAGTAAATTACTCCAGCATACCTTTGTTTTGGCACAACAGTGTTTTATAAAATCTACTTGTTAATGTTCATTATTGATATTATAGCTTCTGAGAGTTTAAGGCTGACTATTGCCATATTGTGAGATGTTTGCAAAATCTTCTACTCACCATAATAATTATGAAAAGTGGGCTCTGTCAAATGTGCCATCAGAATTTTCTTATGGGTTGTCATGACACAGAAGGAAGCTGCTCTGTCCTGGAAGGTGTCAGCCTCCTGGCAGGAAAGAGGCGGCAAACTCAAAAGGAGAGACTGAAGAAAGTTTTATAACAGGACAATTTACAAAGGCTTGACCAGGTTTAAGGAGAACCACTAAGGGATGGGAAAGTGCCCAGGTTCTGGCACCAGCTGGAAGCTGTTGCTGTATTCTTCCCCTAGGCTTGAAGGGGAGAGTGTCAGTCGCTGGAACCCAGAAAGAGCTGGAGCTGGAGAGAAGCTGCCTCGGGATGATATAGCCACTGACAGGCCCAGGTCCAGCAGGAAGTGGAATAAAGACCAGCGGAATGATACTTCCGCCTCTCCGGTCTGCACATGTCTCTCACAGCCACGGCCAACTGGAATTCAGCTTGTACAGGCCACAGGTGCAGTTTGTGATGGTCAGTCTTAGACAGAGGGCAGGACGAGGGATGAGGAGAAAACATCCGGCATGGATGTCAATCTGCTCTTCTGATTCCACATCAGGAATTCTATCCTATTTTTTAGATGTACCAGACAAGGGGGCAGCGCCTGTGGCTCAGCTAGTGGGGCGCTGGCCCCATATACCGAGGGTGGTCAGTTTGAACCTGGCCCCGGCCCCGGCCCCAGCCAAACTGCAACAAAAAAATAGCCGGGTGTTGTGGCGGGTGCCAGTAGTCCCAGCTACTTGGGAGGCTGAGGCAAGAGAATCGGCTAAGCCCAAGAGCTAGAGAATGATGTGGGCTGTGATGCTACAGCACTCTACTGTGAGTGACAAAGTGAGACTCTGTCTCTGGAAAAAAAAAGATGTACCAGACAAGGTTTGAGTCATTTTATGCTTGGTCTAAAGAAGAAAGCTTTTGTTTTTTTAACCAGCAAAGCTACAAACAACAAGACTCATGAGTGGTCAACCAGACCCCAGAACTACACAGCTCCATCTCAAACCTAAATAAAAAGGGATCTCAGTGGCTAAGAAGTGCCTTCCCCAGGCCATTTTAATTTGCTTTCCTGGGGAAATTCTGAAGGTCTCACTCTTTATCTTCACTTTCAGATTATCAAGAGGGTAGAAGGTAAAGGAGAAACTTAACAGAATTTAAACTGAAGGGAAGGAAAAAAACCTGAAAAAGAACAGAACTATTATAAGGAATTTTTTTTTTTAACCTCTTTCTCTTTAATTCTTGTGCTTACTCAAGAGGATTTCGATATTTGACAGACCTAAAAGTCTCCTGTATTCACTTTGCTCCAGCTGGGATCTCTCCTGGGGAAAGGAGCAGGGGCTAGACTGACCCGCCCCTATTTGCCGGGCAGGTGGGGTCTCCGTTGTGTTCAATGCTAACTCAGCTAAAATCTTTGTAAGGACACCAAATACTTACTCTTTTTAAAATTACCATTTTTTATTGATTGTTAAAATAATGTATATATGTTAATTACATATAATCTGCAAAGTACAAAAATATATGAAAAAGAAAATAGAATCCTTGAATATCCTCACCACACAGTGGTGACTATCATTAACATTTCATTTTGAATCCTCCTCTGTTATAATTAACAGTATAGACAAGATTCCCCATGTCAGTAAGCAAATTTCAAAATAATAAAATTTAAAGACTGAACAACATGCTCTGTATGAATGATTGTACGCCCGGGGGGGGGGGGGGGGGTGTTTGGTGTTTGTTGTTTTGCAGTTTTTTTTGCGAGGCCGGGGATTGAACCTGCCACCGATGGCATAAGGGGCCGGCGCCCCACACCTTTGTGCAACCGGCC
>CAUYPK010094146.1:0-23668 GCA_963574355.1 Loris lydekkerianus
GAAAGGACCAAGGAAGGGGAAGGGAGGGGGGAGGTTTGGGTGGAGGGAGGGTGATGGGTTGGGCCACATCTATGGTGCATATTTTTATCTATAATAATAATAAAATAATAATAATAACAATAAAAAAAAAAAAAAAAAAAAGAATAAAACTGGTCTGCCATAGCTGGTTAAAGAACCATCTGGATTGCAGGGCGAGGGGAGAAACGAGGTGGGGGGAGAGCGGCTGCAGGAGCAGCGGTTCCAGCATGAAGAGGAGAGCTGGCCTGGGGGGCAGCAGGTCAGTGGTGGGCTTCTTGTCCCAGGGGGCTTGCATGGAGACCCCCTTGCTCACTCAGGACTTTCAGAGGAGATGCCTGTGGGGCTGCAGAAACCTCTACAAGAAGGACCTCCTTGGCCACTTCAGCTGTGTCAAAGCCATTGAATTCTCCAACAATGGAGGCCAGTGGCTGGTCTCAGGAGGAGATGACCATCGGGTTTTGCTATGGCACGTGGAACAAGCCATCCACTCCAGGGTCAAGCCCGTGCAGCTGAAAGGAGCGCACCACTCCAATGTTCAACAGTAGCAACACCAAAGTGTTCTCTGGAGGGAATGAGGAGTGAGTTATCCTCCGTGATGTTGAAAGCAGTGAGACCTTGGACATGTTTGCTCATGAAGATGCAGTGTGTGGCTTGTCAGTAAGCCCAGTGAATGACATTTTTGCCAGTTCCTCAAATGATAGCTGTGTTCTTATCTGGGACATCTGGGAGTCTCCTCATGGAGAACCCTTCTGCCTGGCAAACTATCCATCAGCTTTCATAGCCGTTCACATCTAACCCCGTGGAGCCGAGATTATTGGCCACAGCCAATTCAAAGGAAGGAGTGGGACTGTGGGATATTCGAAAACCTCAGAGTTCTCTCTTGCACTACGGTGGAAACCCATCCCTACAAGGTACCATGAGTGTGTGATTCAACAGCAATGAGACCCAGCTCCTGGCCCTGCAGTGTCTCCTGCCTTCTGTGCTCTATGACATCCACTCCTGCCTGCTGTGTTTCAGTTTGACAATCAGGGTTACTTCAACTCATATACCATGAAAAGCTGCTGTTTCGCAGGAGATCATGACCAGGTGGCATTGGTAGGGTGGTCAATGGAGTTGTCATGGTGCTGAAAGGGCACTGATCTATTGTTAACCCTGCATGATCTGTGCTTCAGGTGTATAAAAGATTATCAAGGTCTGGAGCCCATACAAGCAGCCAGGATGTACCAGAGACCTCAATGGTCGTATTGAGGATGATTCCTGCTGCCTCCATACCCATGAAGAGTGTATCAGCCGCGAGCTGAACAGTGGTAGTGGCCTGTCACATGACTGTGCCAACCAGTCCAGGAACACCTCCGGATGATGGCCTTCTTTCACTCCCTTATACACCGAGAGATTGAGGGCTGAAGCTCTGACCTAGACAGTGACCTCCGTGAGAGTACCATCCTCCAGCTACACGCAGGGGTCAGCGAGCGCTCAGGCCTCACTGCCTCACTCCCCACCCCCCGCAGTAGATGAGTCTGCTGACAACGCCTTCCATCTGGGGCCCCTGCAGGTCACCACCACAAATGCAGTGGTGTCTACTCCCCCAACACCCACGTGTGAGGATGCAGCCTCCTGCCAGCAGCGTCTGTCTGCTCTGTGGTGCTACCAGGACAAACGTCTCCTGGTGCTTTCCAGTGATTCTGATTCTGAAGAGAATGCCTGTGAGGTTGAACTGGACACAGATCTCTTCCCCCGGCCAAGGTCACCCAGTCCTGAAGAGGAATCCTGCAGTTCCAGCAGCTCTAGCAGCTCAGAGGATGAGGAGGAGCTGAATGAATGGCGAGCCTCTACCCGGCAGAGGAATGCCACATGGCCCTGACAGAAGACACCCCAAGAAGAGAGGCCTGGCATCCCGATGAAGCCCACCAACACCTACATTGGAGAATACAACTATGATTACCCCCAAATCAAAGTGGATGACCTCTCCATCTCCCCCACCTCCTCCCCTAAGCGGAGCACTGCCACAGTGGAGATTCAGCTAAGCCGACGTCACCGACTTCCGACATTGAATCAGTTGAGTAGAAGATTTATAAAGCTTACAAGTGGTTCCGCTACTCCTATATCTCCTACTCAAATAACAAAGATGGCGAGACCTCTTTGGCAGGGGAGACAGAGAAAGGAAGAGCAGGAACCAGCCGCAGAGACAACCCAGCCCCTTCCTCCAGTAAGGAAGCCTGTCTAAGCACAGAAACAGCCCAGAGAAACCAGGACCTGCCTCCTGAAGGCTGCAGCAAGGACGTTTTCAAAGAAGAGACATCTAGAAATCCCAGCAATGGTTCAGGCCCCGAGCATAGCAGCCACCTTTGGGCAGAGGACACTAACAATGGTGGCTCTGTAGAACACCCTTTTGAAACCAAGAAGCTCAATAGAAAGGCCCTGAGCAGTCGGGCTGAGGACCCGCTTTCTGCCCCTGTCCCCAAGGCATCTGGCTCCACTTTCAGCAGTGGGTCTGGCACCTGTCCCAGGACCCAGTCTGTCGACAGTGAGGAGAGGAACCTGGAGACCACATGTGCCAATCACAATAATGGACGCTTACACCCCCGTCCCCTCACCCTCATAATAGTGGGCAGAACTTGGGAGAGCTAGAGGCTATGGCCTACTCTTCCCCCAGGAAATTTGGTCACAGACCATGATAACTTGTCCCTCACAGGGGCACTCTTACATAAAGATTGTTGTGCGTCTGAAATGGTCTGTGAGACCCCCAATGCTGGAACGAGAGAGGACCCCAGTGGTGATTTCCCGGCTACAGACAGCAGCAGGGCTGTCCACGGCCACAGTGGCCTCAAAAGGCACCGAGTTGAATTGGAAGATACAGATTCAGAGAATTCCTCCTCAGAGAAGATAACATGCTAAAGAAAAAGGGAAAATAAAAGCTACAAAAAGTAGCCTTTAAAAAAAAATTCTTAGTGAATACAGAGGAAAGGAAAAACAAGTATTAAAGGCACATAAAACCAGGACCTCTTGCTCAGGCTGGTCTTCAACTCCTGAGCTCAAGCTATCCACCTGCCTAGGCCTCCCATAGTGCTAAGATTACAGGTGTGAGCCCCCACACCCCACCCATCACATATTTTTAAACAGATGATGTATATTGAGTCATATATATATATATATATATATATATATATATATATATATAGAGAGAGAGAGAGAGAGAGAGAGAGAGAGAGAGAGAGAGATATTGAATCCTGGCATTTAAATTCCATTGGATACATTTTAAAGAGTGTCAAAAGATGAAGCTGGACATCAGTTGAAAAGTGAAACTAGGTCAGGCGTGCTGGCTCAGGCCTGTCAAGGCCTGTCATCCCAGCACTCTGGGAGGCAGGGGTGGGTGGATTACTTGAGCTCAGGAGTTCGAGACCAGCCTGAGCAACAGCAAGGGCCCCCTCCTACACTCCCATCTCTAAAAAACTAGACGGGTGTTGTGGCAGGCACCTGTACTCCCAGCTGCTCGGGAGGGTGAGGCAGGAGGATCGCTTGAGCCCAGGAGTCTGAGGTTGTTGTGAACTATGACAGTCTGGCACTTTATCCAGGGTACGGAGTGAGACTCTGTCTCAAAAAGAAGTGAAACCAGGTTTTATTCAGTAACTTCTGACAGTAGGGAAAGGACTGAGGGTCATTCCGATTTGTGCAGAGGAGACAGTTTCAGTTTACAGGGACAATGAGGGAGTCGGAGGGGAGAGAAGGATGAGGCTCGGGTGGAAAATTACGAAGACTTGGTCAGCATGACCCGGGGCAGTGACCAAGTTAGACTCCATCCTCCCACAGGTACTGGGAGACAGACGCCCAGCTTTCTGCCGACATCCCCAAACGACGAGAGCGCCACTCCAGAGGTGTAAACGACACACTTCACCACCGTGGGGCTTTCTGGTAAATGCTCCGGGAACCGCAGGTCCGGCGCTCGGCCGGGGTCATCCCGGGGTCGCCGCCTTAGGCCCCCGCATCTGCGCACAGGTGCGCGGCGCGAAGACGTCTGCATCCATTTCTCAGGAGCGATGACATGGTTTTGTCCTTGAGTATATGGATTTATAGTTCACTGGAAATGAAATTTTTGCATCTGTTTACACTTTAGGTGAAAAGCACACAAAGGGCGTGCCGTTCTCCCGCGCTTTCAGAGCTGCAGAGAAGCCGAAGTTTAAGACACACATAGTATCGGGGAGGCCAGTCTCGGGCTGCGGTCGGGCCTGACCGCTGACGACCAGCCCCGAGCGGCCCAGCCCCGCTTGCTGGGTAGCGTACCCCTAGTCGCGCAGCCGAGCCTCGGCCGCCCAGCGCCCCGGCCTCTCCGGCACCCCTGCCCGCTCGCCGGAGTCCCGCACCACCGAGATGGGAGCCGCCCCCCCCCCGGCGCGGCTAGAGCGCCACCGGAAGTTCCTCGGGCGGAGCCTCGGGCGACTTCCGGCCGCGGCGTGCGGGCAGCCGTGCTGGCAGCCGTGCGGGCTTTGTCGGCCCGCCTGGGCGCCCGGGGCGGCGGTCCAGCTGTCCCCACCGGCGTCGAGCCCGCGCGGTCTTCTCGCTGCGGGGCGCTGGGTGAGTGGCGCGTTCAGGGCCGCGGGCGGGGGCGGGCTCAGGGATCTGGCCTCGGCCGGGGCAGAGTCCGCCGAGAGGGCCGGGAGGGTGTCGGCGGACAGCGGCTGGGCCTCCGTGAGCTCGTCTCCCTGCAGCAGCCACGGCCGCCCCCGGGAGGCAGCATCTCCGGCCCGCGGCCCGCAGCGGCTCCCTCCAGGGAGCCCATCTAATGCCCGAGCCCGGGGTCTTCTCATTCTCTCGTTTTCCTTTCCCAGGGGTTACATACCCAAGCCTCACAATTTTTAAACCTTTTAAGCCACTCAGATGGGCTTCCCCAGGTATTTTTAGGGGGTGGTAGGTACAGGTGCAGGCGTTACTGCTGTTTTGCTTTAACCCTGCTTGCTTTTACTGGAGGGCGTCTTTGTGCTGAAGGCTATGCAGCGCTGGCATCTGATGTGCTTTTTGGGGTTAGAGGTGAAAGGGGAAACGTGATAAACAGAATTAACTGCAAGACTTGGACCTGAAAGAGAATTCCCAGATGGAGAGATGGTTTGGCTACACCATTCTGGCTTTTCCCTGAAAGTTCTCTTTGCCCTACAAGTCTTTGTCAATCCCAGTGGCGGGCTCTATGCTGATGTCAGGGTGGTCTAACCCTTGTACACCAGCTACCTCATGGTGAAGGGATCCCCAGGGCCCGAGTAGCATGCCAGAGGTTTCCTGGAGTCTTATTAACAGAATGCAGGTTATAAACTCAAGTAGTTGGTCTGAAGCAGCTCAAGGAGCTGCTAAGCTTGTCAGCACTGCCTCAGGGTCAGGGGAAATGACAAGTGAGAGGACACTGGGCTTGTTGGTGTCCTTGGGCAGAGCCCTGAGAGCAGCATGCTGTAAGCAGAAGCCAAATGGCCTGGGAGGGCTTTTAAGTTGCGGGCTACCCTTCTCTGACCTTAAGCTTGTCACCTCCCTGAACCTCACAGGTGATCATGAGGAGCATTAAGAAGACCAGAGTCTTGCCTTGCCTAGTGTGTGGCATGCAGCAGGCACCTACTAGGTGACTGCTGTGAGCATGTGGCACACTGTTCGTGTCTCATTCAGGTGCCCTCTTGCTCTGCTTCTTAGTCCTGTAAAGCTCAGCAGAGCTTCCTGTTCTTTTCTTTAGACCATAAATGACAGACAGTGAGAGCACAAGGCCAGAATGTCCCTTGACCAGCGCTGGTGGGGAAGCTGAGTTTCTAGTGGTACATCAGGCACCCCTGGGCACCAGCCAGTGTCACTGCTGCTGACACACAGCATTAGCTGTGTTTTTAGGTAATTTCAGGCAATGTTTTATCCAGCAAATTCTGCATGTCATAACATGAGGGGTCCATGGAGTCACAGTCTGACCTGTATTTACTTTTGTTCATTTCATTTTAGTTCCTTTAAATGAAATAGTAAGAGTTTAATTTTACTTAAATTCATAGAAGAAAAGGAGCCAAGCAGAAACTGAAGGTTGCTGTTCTAAGATACATGCTTCTTCAAAGCAAGATATATTTGTTTTTATTTTTTATTTATTATTTATTTTTTTTTTGCAGTTTTTGGCTGGGGTTGAACCCACCTCCTCTGTGTGGGGCTGGCGCCCCACCCCTTTGAGCCACAGGTGCTGCCCTTGTTTTTATTTTTTAAATTTATTTTTACCAAAACATCACATAAGTTTCTTTTTTTTTTATTGTTGGGGATTCATTGAGGGTACAAAAAACCAGGCACATAAGTTTATTTCAAATATAACAGCACTGCTAAAATAGATAACTTTAATTCTTTTTTTTTGAGATAGAACTTCAAGCCGTCGCCCTGAGTAGAGTACTGTGGCGTCACAGCTCACAGCAATCTCCAACTCCTGGGCTCAAGCGATTCTCCTGCCTCCGCCTCCCAAGTAGCTGGGACTACAGGCGTCTGCCACAACACCCAGCTATTTTTTTGGTTGCAGCCATCATTGTTGTTTGGCAGCCCAGGCTGGATTCGAACTCTCCAGCTCAGGTGTATGTGGCTGGCGCCTTAGCCCCTTGAGCCACAGACGCCGAGCCGATAAGTTTAATTCTTAACTGCACTGACTAAACCATTTAAATATATATATATATTTTTTTTTTTTTTTGAGACAGAGCCTCAAACTATTGCCCTGGGTAGAGTTTTGTGGCATCACAGCTCACAGCAACCTCTAACTCCTGGCTTACGTGATTCTCTTGCCTCCTGAGTAGTTGGGACTACAGGCACCCGCCACAATGTCCCGACTATTTTTTTGTTGCAGTTTGGCTGGGGCCAGGTTAGAATCCTCCAGCTCTGGTGTATCTGGCTGGTGCCTTAGCTGCTTGAGCTGCAGGCGCCACCGACTATTTAAATATTTTTGAAGTTTTCCCTCTTAAAAAACTGAGAGCTTTTCTTTTCCACCACCATATAACATGGTCTCACAAACAAATGCACGCTTATTTCCAGGTAGTATAACAGTCATTTTAAAAGTTAAAATCCAGCCAGGTGTGGTGGTTCACGTGTGTAATCCCAGCACTTTGGGAGGCTGAGTTGGGAGAAACCCTTGAGGCCAGGAGTTCCTGGACAAGAAAACTAGAATGTGTTGCTGACTTCCAAAACAAAAAAGAAATCAAAATAAATTTCCATCCCCATTTTTTTTTAGTTAAGAAAAATGACAAGGCTTAGACTATAAGCTTACTTTTTCTTAACACTAATCGCAGATGATCTCTAAGCAAAATGTTCTGTAAAAGTGGCATCACTCTTTGGAAGGGAGAACAGTCTTCCGTGGTGGGTAAATGGGCCCTGAGTCAGACAAACCCAGAGTCGACTCTCAGCCCCTCCCCTCACAGGAGTAGTGACCTTGGGCAACTTGCTGTCCCTCTTGCCCCTCTTCCCTCCTCTGTAGAATGGAGTAGATGGCAGGATAAAGCCTACCTCCTGAGGTTTGGAGAGGCTGTCGGGTAACACTAGTCTGAGATTTGAGGGGCCTGATCAGCAGTGACTCTCTTCCTTGCTCGAGTTCTGAGCTAGTCAAGGCAGAGGAGCAAGGTTTGGGAAGAGTAAACAGTCATCTTACCCCTGGCCGAAGGCTAGGTTGGCACAATCTCGGACTTTGCAGACTGAATGCCATTGGGATGTCGGTGCCCACTCACAGGCAGCCCTGATGATGCAGCCTCTCCTCAGGGGCTGCCCTGCTTAAAAGCCTTGGCTGGGGGGTGCAAAGTGGAATGGGAGGCCCTGGAATTAGCAGGTTCTGGAGAGGGTAGGAGAGAATGCGCTCAGATGCCTCATTTTCCCAAGCATTTCATTCCCTTCACATAGTCTACCTTTTCGGGCAGGAGAAAAGGGTGAGTGAGAAGCCAGAACATTTGAGGGAAAATTCTTCTCCAGGAAACCAGAGGCCTAGGGATGAATGTTCTCTCCCTCCTAGCTGGGGTTCAGAGGAGGGACTTGGTACATCCCTGGGATTGTGCCATTGGCTATGACAGTGATGCCACCTGGGGAGCCAGGTACATGTGTATGTGTGAGCTTGAAGAATGTCAGGAGATGGGGGAAGTGGCAGCTGCATAGGTCCAGTGTGATCCCATTTGAAAAGCATATGTGCATAAACATGGATAACCCTGTACGCGTGTGCACATAACTGCACTGGTAATTGTATTTTGTGTCAGCAAAGGTCCAGATGGATATAGGTACATGTATAAACAGCTAACACTGCTTTTCTGTTGAATTACCAGAGATTGTCATTGTCTATATGTTTGTATTTTTTTTTTTTTTTTTTTTTTTTTTTTTTTTAAGAGACAGAGTCTTCACTTTGTCGCCCTCAGTAGAATGCCGTGGCCTCACAGCTCACAGCAACCTCCAGCTCTTGGGCTTAGGCGATTCTCTTGCCTCAGCCTCCGAGTAGCTGGGACTACAGGTGCCTGCCTCAATGCCTGGCTATTTTTTGCTCTAGTTTGGCCGGGGCTTGGTTCGAATCTACAATCCTTGGTATATGGGGCCGGCACCCTACTCACTGAGCCACAGGCACCGTCTGTAGAGATGGGGTCTTGCTCTGCTCAGGCTGGTCTCTAACTCCTGAGCTCAGGTGATCCACCTGGCTTGGTCTCCCAGAGTGCTAGGGTAGGGTTACAGGCATGAGCCACTGCGCCCAGCCACAAAATGTATTTTATTTTTTTTGAGACAGAGTCTCACTTTGTCACCCTTGGTAGAGTGCTGTGGCATCACAGCTCACAGCAACCTCAAACTCTTAGGCTTAAGCAATTCTCTTGCCTCAGCCTCCCAAGTAGCTGGAACTATACTCATCTACCACAACGCCTGGCTATTTTTGTTGTTGTTGATGTTATCATTGTTCTTTGGCAGGCCCGGGCTGGGTTTGAACCCAGCAGCTCCGGTGTGTGTCACTGGTACCCTAGCTGCTGAGCTACAGCTGCTGAGTCAACAAAATGTATTTCTTAAGCAATAAGACTTGAACATCAAAATGACTTCTTGGCTTGGCACTTGTAACTCAGTGGTTAGGGCGCCTGCCACATACACTAAGGCTGGCAGGTTTGAACCCAGTCTGGGCCAGCTAACCAACTGAAAACCGCAACAAAAAGTAGCTGAGTGTGGCGGGTGCCTATAGTCCCAGCTACGTGGAAGGCTGAGGCAAGAGAATCGCTTAATCCCTACAGTTTGAGGTTGCTATGAGCTATGTTGCCATGGCACTCTACCCAGGGCAGCATAGTCAGACTCTGTCTCAAAAAAAAAAAAAAAAAAAAAGATTTCTTGATCCATGGACTGCAGAGTGGACATTGTGTTAGGCAAGAAGACAACATAATCTTGTACCTCTCCATCAGAGCTTTTGGGTGACCAGGTACATTGTCAGTGTGTAATAGTATTTGGAAAGCAATCTTTATTCTGAGCAGTAGGTCTTATCAGTGGACTTAAAATACACAGTAAACCATGCTGTAAATAGATGTGCTGTCACCTAGGTTTTGTTCTATTTGTAGAACAGACAGATTTGGCATCTTTCTCAAGAACCCTGGGATTTTCAGAGTGGTAAATGAGCATTGGCTTCAACGTAAAGTCACATTAGCCCCCTAATGAGAGATTCAGCTTGTCTTTTGAACTTTTGAAGCCAGGCATTGACTTCTCTTTTGCTACGAAAGTCCTTGATGGCACCTTCTTCCAGTAGAAAGAATAATGCTGAAAGCCTGTATTATTGTACTGAGGTCACCTGGACCTTCTGGGTAACCCGCTGTATCTTCTCCATCAGCACCTGCTGCTGCACCTTGTACTTTTATGTTACGGAGTTGGCTTTTTCCCTTGGATCTCATGAACTAACCTCTGCAGCTTCGAACTTCCGCAGCTTCCTCACCTCTCTCAGCCTTTACAGAATTGAAGAGAGGGCATCACTCTGGGTTGTTAGCCTCTGTGCTAAAGGAAGGTCGTGGCTGGTTTGATCTGTCCAGACCACGTAAACTGTTTCATTGTTGTTTGTGCATTCACAGGAGTAGCACTTTTAACTTCCTTCAAGAACTTTTCCTTCCCTTTCACAACTTGGCTAACTGGCACAGAGGCCCAGCTTTTAACCTATCTTCAGCTTCCAACCTGTCTTCCTTGCTGAGCTTAATCATTTCTAGCTGTTGACGTAAAGTCAGAGACGTGTGACTCTTGCTTTCACTTGAACGCTTAAGAGTCCATCGTAGGGTTGTTAATTGGGCTAATTTCAATATTGTTGTGTCTCAGGGTATAGGGAGGCTCAGACCAGGAGGAGAGATGGAGCAGTCAGATCACCTGAGCATTTATAGATTAGGTCTGCATCTTATATGGGAGCAGTCTGGGGTGCCCCATGTAGCACATTAGGTCTGGATTCCTGTTGTCAACCAAGGACTGACTGGTGCAGGGGGCAGAGTTCCTAATGTGCCTTAGACTCTTGGCCACTAGTGTGCACACACCTCTTCCCAGTTAATCGTTCATTCAGCTGGGATCAGTGATGAAGAGATTTGCAGGTCCCAAGCCAATGACTTAAGATGGAGAGGTTGTCCAGGTGGACCTGCCTGGTCACACAAGCACTTGAAGGCAAGTTTTCTCAGCTAGCCAGGGAATAGATACCCAACGACTGGAAGTGTGAAAGATTGGACGTCCTGTCCCTGCCTTGATGCAGATGGCTTCTAGGAGCAGCTCCGCTGACAGCCAGCAAGTGACCAGCATCCTCAGCCTTATGATCACAGCAAACTGGAGTCTGCCAGAAGACTGGCCAGAGTCTAAATGAAAACACTTCAGTACCTATAATTGTGATTGGAAAGGCAGTGCTCATGGTAACATCCAGAAGTTTGTGACTCCTGTGGCTGTGAGCGGAGATCCCAGTCACACAGACCCTCAGAACTGTAAGCTAAGATCGTGCATTTCAAGCTGCTAAGCTGGGGGAAATGGTTTTGCAGCGATGTATAACTGAGTGGGCCTCCCCTCGGAGAGGGCATCACCTTGGGCGAGGTGGGTTCCTAGTGAGAATTCCCAGACTGGAGGGGAGCTGGGCGGACCACCCAGCAACTGGGCAAGGTGACTAGCCCCAGGCCTGGAGTGGCAGTGTCAGGTGACAAGCTGGTCAGTGCTGGAGTCGAGAAGAGGGTGGGTGGAGTGGGGACAGGAGTCTGTAGCAGTAGGGGTGTGTCCTGAAATGGGTGCACTGGCCTGTGGAGTGACCTGGGGAGGATGACAATTCTGAGGACAGCCTGGGTGCTATCAGAGGACCCTGGAGGGAGCTGCCAGGGGGAAGGGAAGAGACCCAGAGAGGTTGCCATGGAAGCCAAGTGAGGACAGCGGCTGGAAGGAGCGAGTTTCTGGCTGCCAGGGCTTAGTGGTGGGTATACTCCTACCCAGGCTTGGGGAGGTTGGGCTGCCAGGGTACACCCATGGCGGTGGGTCAGGGAAGCACAGCACCCCAGGGAGGTGGGCATGGAGGAGGGGAGTGACGGGGTATGGCTGGGGAACGTGGTTCAGAGAGTTTATTTTTTTAGGTGGCTTGAAGGCCCAGTGGTATTGTGTTCCATGGTCAGGGGGTCCTGATTAAATAGAAGGGTAAGCACGTGAGTGGTGTCCTGGGGTGGGTGAGAGGGGAAGGGCCCCAGTGCACAAGTGGGGTGTCGACGTCAGATGGGACCAAGGACAGTTTAACCCATGTTGGGGGGAGTTGCAGGTGTAGGTGGGTTGTAGGTGTGGGAGGAAGTGGACATTCTTGTCTCATTGCTGCCATTGTTGAAACAAGAAGTTGAGATGGAGGAAGGAGGATGGGACATCTAAGGAAAGAGACAGGACAAAACTGGAGATGGTTTCTAGAGGAAGTGCAGAAAGTTGCAGTAGTCTCAGGGTGCCCTTGGGGACCAAGGATGGAGACAAGCTCATTCAGCCAGTCAGGTTTTGTCATGCCACTGTGATAGAGGAAGAAATGGGCACAAAGGGGGCAGCTGTGCTGTGGAATCTGAAATAACCTCAGCCTTACAGACCATGGGACCTTAGCTGGGGGCACACAGGCACTCAGGAGATAAGAGGGCAGGGCTGGTCCATCTGTGTTTCTTGGGAAATGAACATCTTCACGATCTTCACAGGGAGTCTCAGCCCATGCCCACCCCCTGCTGTTCCTCGAGGATTCACTAGGGGTCAGAGGAGCTGCAGGCACCACGGGCCATCTGTCAGGGGCGAAGCACAGGGTGCACTCTGCTCTCCCAGCTCTCGGCAACACCTGTCGTCCTCCAGCTGCTGCAGCTGACGGCTTTCTGTTAATAGAGGCAGGAAATGATCTTGTTCTCTTCTGTTTCAGATTCTAATGGGAACTGCTGAGAATCCGAAGCTTGGATTTCTGAGGATGAAAATTCACACAGGATGATGTCAGACAAACTCACAGTGATGGAGGCCCTCACCCCTGAGTCCAGGGAAGTCTGTGAACCCAGATTAGGGCAGCTTCCCGGAGATCCTGAGGGGCAGAGCCTGGGGAGTCCCCCCTCCCAGGAGGGGGGCTTTAAGCAGATGACAGTTACCCATTGGAAAATCCAGACAGGAGATACAGCCGAGGCGTGTGGTAGGGCTGGAAGAAACCCTATTCTGAACTCCAACCTTGTCATACTTCAGAGAGAGCTTATAGAAGAGGAGGCCCATCCCTGTGATATCTGTGGCAAGCGCTTCACGTTTAATTCGGACCTAGTTAGGCATCAAATTTCTCATACTGGGGAGAAACCTTATAAATGTGATCAGTGTGGCAAAGGCTTTGGTCAGAGCTCACACCTTACTGAGCACCAGAGGGTTCACACCGGAGAGAGACTCTATGTGTGTAATGTGTGTGGGAAAGACTTCACTCACTACCCACGTCTTATAGAGCATCAGCAGGCGCATGCGGGAGAGAAGCCGTTCAGGTGTGTGCAGTGTGGGAAGGCCTTCTGTCACAGCTCCGACCTGATCCGACACCAGCGGGTGCACACCAGAGACAGGCCCTTCGAGTGCAAAGAGTGTGGAAAAGGCTTCAGTCAGAGCTCCCTGCTGATTCGACACCAGAGAATCCACACTGGAGAGAGGCCCTACGAGTGTAACGAATGTGGGAAATCTTTCATCAGGAGCTCAAGCCTTATTCGACATTATCAGATCCACACGGAAGTGAAACAGTATGAATGCAAAGAGTGTGGGAAGGCCTTTCGTCACCGCTCAGACCTTATTGAACACCAGAGGATACACACTGGGGAGAGGCCCTTTGAATGCAATGAATGTGGGAAAGCCTTTATTCGGAGTTCAAAGCTCATTCAGCATCAGAGAATTCACACTGGAGAAAGGCCATACGTATGCAATGAGTGTGGAAAGCGTTTCAGCCAGACATCAAACTTTACTCAGCATCAGAGGATTCATACAGGCGAGAAACTCTATGAATGTAACGAATGTGGGAAAGCGTTCTTTCTGAGTTCATACCTCATTCGACACCAGAAAATTCACACTGGAGAGAGGGTGTATGAATGTAAGGAATGTGGGAAAGCTTTTCTCCAGAAAGCCCATCTCACCGAACATCAGAAAATCCACACAGGGGACAGGCCCTTTGAGTGTAAAGACTGCGGGAAAGCTTTCATTCAGAGCTCCAAGCTGCTGCTCCACCAGATCGTTCACACTGGAGAAAAGCCCTACGTGTGTAGCTATTGCGGGAAAGGCTTTATTCAGAGGTCTAACTTCCTGCAACACCAGAAAATTCATACTGAAGAGAAGCTCTATGAATGCAGTCAGCATGGGGAAAACTTTAACTCAACCCCAGACTTTAAGAATAATGAAGGTGTTCACCCAGAGGGACCTGTCTTGAATAAGGCCGCCGTACATTTGGGTGAGAGACCTGTTGGTCAGGGGGAACACACAGACAAGTTACAAAATAATTATTCTTCCACTTAATGAACAATGTTTGGAAAAGAGTGGAATTCGGATTTACATGGCTTCAAAGATTCAGACACATCAGAATTCTGTGCAGCACAGACAGGGCTGCATGGGGGCTGTTCTGCCACTTGCCACGTTGCAGGTTCCTGGACTGGGCCTGCTTCCTCAGTGGTAAATCTTGTTCTCTGGAGAGCCATGGGGCTTTACAGCTGACTTTGAGCTGAAACAGTAGGGGCAGGAGGGGACAAGTCTCAGATATTTACGTTTTATTCTCAGATAACAATCCATCTTTGAGTTAAATCCCTTTTAAAGCAGAACTGTGTCTCTAATCTTATTTAGAAGAGTGTTACCTAGCAATTTTGTTCACCAAAAAATCAAGATGGAAAAAAGCTAACTTAAGCAAAACCATGACAAATTGGTTCCATGTTGTCCTTAGGACGAACTCCAGCCTCCCAGTGTCCCCATCGTGCCTGCTGACACCTTGCATTCCCTGGTCCCTGGTGCCCCAGCAGCACCAACTGCTTCATGTTCCCCTACACCAAGCTGTTGCCGCCCTCCCCCTCCCTTCTTTGCTCTGGGTTGAAAGCTCCTCCACTGATCAACCCTAATCATGTTCAAGACTCCCTGCAGCAGCACGTCAGGGACATTGCCCTGAGGTGTGGTTGGGAGCCCCCGTCCTGGCTTCTGCTCTGTGCCCCTGTGTGCTGTGCATACTTTGGTACATGCAGTCACAATTTTGTGTGCTGTCTCTTTGATTATACTCTCAGTTCCTGAGGACAATGACTACTGTCCATTCCTGGTTGGTCTGTGTGTCCCCAGTAGCTAGCATGAAATAATAAAAACACACCCCACAATCTGTGTAACTGGCTTCTCTTGCTTTGTCCTTTATATGCTGCTATTCTTAAATTTTGGGGGTGCTTTTTGTTGTATTTTTGTTTTGTATCAGTATAATGTATTCTGTGGGCGGTCTCCTCTCTCTGAGTCCTGTTAATGTTTTCTGCCCCCACTGCTGTACTCAGAGGGCACTGCCATCACTCAGGTGTCTGTGCGCCTTCCCGATTGAGTCAGGAGCACAGTCCAGGGTCCCACGTGACTCCTGTCAGAGCAGGCGCCTTCCCGACTCACCCAGGGGCACAGTCCAGAGCCCCATGTTGACTCCTGTCTCAGCAGTTCCAGGACTGAGCTCAGCTGTTGTCATTGTCCATGTTCTCAGGCTTTTGATGTCATTTATTTGTAAATGTATTGATACCTATAAGGAACAGTCCTGAATGTTGGGAGAGCCAGAAGAGGACACCATCCACCCTGAAGTTGTGCACAGTGCAGTGGGGAGGTTGCGATCACTGTGTGACACCCTGGGTGTGAGAGCATAGGTAGGGAGGGACTGATTGGGCACAGCAGCTCTGAGGAGGTTACCCAGCAGAGGTGACTTTCAGCTGGGCGGGCAAGACTGGTGGACATGTACCAGTTAAAGAAAACTCCCCTGAGAGGGCTGCACTCTTTGGCAGATGTTCAGCAGCAGGAGGTTTCATGCACAGTGGGGGACCACTCAGCAAACCGGCCCCTGAGTTTCATCTGAACACTAACCCAAACAACCAGTTTTAAAGTGATATAAAACAATTTTTTGCCCTTCTAGGGATATTTTTATTTCTTAAATTATAACAGTCCTAGAACCCTTGAGGGGACAGATAATTAAAAGGGACATCTAGTACTCCCATTTTTGCAAAATTCACCATAACTAGAGTAGTTGTAAGTGGTACAGAAGTAGATATTACCAGACGATTTATACCAACATGATTGAGGTTCAGTTTCCATGTTATAGAACACCTATTTTAGGTGCCAGAGTTTTGAAGAATCCATACACCTTTGTAGTCAACCCCACCACAATCAGGAAAGATAACATTTCTATCACCTGAAAGTCCCCTTTGGCCTCATCACAGTTACTGTCCCTCCAGCCCTGGGGGCAGGCGAGTTTTGCTTGTTGCAGAGCTTCACATACAGGGATGGCCCAGTGTCGCCCTGTGTCCCGCTTCATTCACTCCTGTGCTTGGACTTTATGGTCCAGCAATCCTTTACTGACCAGTGTTCCATTGTTGGACAAGCCTACATTTGTTTATTCACCCTGATAGAAATTTGAGTTTGTGGGTACCGCCTGTGGCTCAAAGGGGTAGGGTGCAGGCCCCATATGCTGGAGGTGGCGGGTTCAAACCCGGCCCTGGACCAAAACTGCAAAAAAAAAAAATAAATTTTGAGTTTGCAGTTTTTGCTTTTGTTGTTGTTGTTGTTGTTGTTGTCCCATGTTTATTAAAATGTTACAGCACATGGAAGATAGATTCAGACGGTTCCATGTGGTGTTTTGAAATTCATCCCAATTGTAGGCTGAGTGACCTGGAGGTTGGACAGACTGCCAAAGTCCAAAAGCTTTAGCATCTCCTTAGTGTCAGGATCTACTTCAGTGATCTCCTGATCCAGGGCTGAGGCCTCGGGGACACAGTTGTCGCTCCTCTCCTCCTCCTGCAGTGTGATGGCGATGCCTCTCCCTGAGCCCCTCTGGATCTGTTTCGTCAGGGGTGTGATGTAGCCTGCCTCTCATTGAGGAGCTTCTTGCTGAGAATGATGGCCATCTCCTTGCATACGTTTTTGTTCGTGTGAAGGTCGTTGCCCAGATGCATGTAGTACTTCTCGATAATGACCCAGGACACCTTCTTTATGGTTTTGGTGTGAACACGGCTCATGTTGGTGGATCCTTGGTAAAAGAGCCCAGTTTTTGCTCTTAAGAATAAAACTGCCTTGCTAGGAAAAGTATGTTGCAGATCCATCCATGTAGGCATAGAAGAGGTAAGGTCTCCGTCTTTCTTTAAGGCTGCATGGTGTTCCATGGTGTACATGTACCACAATTTATTAATCCATTTGTGGGTCAATGGGCACTTGGGCTTCTTCCATGGCTTAGCAATTATGAATTGGGCTGCAATAAACATTCTGGTACAAAATAAAATAAAATAAAATAAAACTGCCATGAGCATTTGTGTAAAAGTATTTGCACATGTTTTTATTTCTCCTGGATAAATAGTACTTAATCGCTGGGTTATAAGGTAAGTGTCTTAGTCCAGGATATAGCAAATTACCATCAATGGGTGACCAATGAACAAATGCATTTCTCACGGTTCTGGAGTCAAGGAAGTCCAAAGTCAAGGTTCCCACAGATGTGGGGTCTAGATATCTTCTCACTGCAACCTCATGAGGTGAAGGGGGCTGGGGAGCTTCCCGAGATCCTTCCAGGGGCGTAAATGCTACCTCCTAGCATCACATTCGGAGTTAGGCTTTTCATATATGAATTGGGGACACATAAACATTCAGTCCATTGCAGTGCATGTGTTTACATTTATAAGAAGCTGCCACCCACTTCTCCGTAGTGGTTGTGTCACTTTTACCAGTGAGAATTCCAGTTGCTCCCCATCTTGGCTAACATGCGATGGTGTCAGTCTTCAAGCTCAGTCCATCCTGGTCTCCTTAGGATTCCTGTTTGCCTGCTAAGTGTTGGTGTTCACCGTCTGTGATCTCACAGGCTTATTGCAGCTGCGTCGTCTTTTGTGGGGTGTCCACATCTTTTGCCCATTTTTAAGTTTGGTTTTTTGCCTCGTTATTAACTGACTTGTAAGAGTTTATTCTAGCTGAAAATCTCCAGAAGTATTTGCTTACTTAAAGGACTTGATTTTCTCTTGTTTTTATTTTCTGGAACTTTTATCATGTTAGTATTTACATTTAGGTCTGTGACCCATTTTGAGTTCATTTTTTTGGTACAATGTAAGACAAGGATCAAGATTCTTTTTTATCTGTATGACTATGGATAAAAAAATGAATCTGATTTTTGTGCCATTTGGGAAAGACTATTCTTTCCCATTGAATAAACCATCACACTTGTAAAAACCTAAGTGATCATGTGAGAGTTTTTCATGGACTCTATTCTTTTCCTCTTGTCTATGTCTTTTTTTTTTTTTTTTTTTTTTAAGAGGGTTTGGCTATGTCACCTAGACTGGCGTACAGTGGTGTGGTCATAGCTCACTGTAACTTTGAACTCATAGGCTGGAGTGATCCTTCCTCTTTTGTTTTTTTTTTTTTTAGAGACAGAGTCTCACTTTGTTGCCCTCGGTAGAGTGCTGTCGTGTCACAGCTCACAGCGACCTCCACCTCTTGGGTTTAGGTGATTCTCTTGCCTCAGCCTCCCTAGCAGCTGGGACTACAGGTGCCTGCCACAACACCTGGCTGTTTTTATGTTGCAGTTTGGCCGGGGCCGGGTTCAAACCTAACACCCTTGATATATGGAGCCAGAGCCCTACTCATTGAGCCATAGGCATGGCCCTGATCCTTTCTCTTGAGCCTCTCAATTAGCTAGGACTATAGGTGTGCACCACCACACCCAACCAATTTTTGTATTTTTTGTAGAGACAGGGCCTTGCTGTGTTGTCCATGCTAGAATTGAACTTCCAAATGTGACTGGGATTAGAGGCATGAGCCACTGCAACTGGCCTATGCCTGTCTTTACCCCAATGTGGCACTCTTGTGATTACTGCAGTTTTATAAGTGTTGGACTCAGGTATGAGAAGTGCTTTGATTTTTTTCTTTTCCAAAATTGTTTTGAATATTGTAGTAGGTCCTTTGTATTTTCATATGAATTTTAGAGTCAACTTGTCAATTTCGACAAAAAGAAAGTCTCTTGGGATAACCAGTCACAGTGGCTCCAACTGTAATCCCAGCACTCTGGGAGGCCGAGGTGGGTGGATTGCTTGAGCTCAGGAGTTGGAGACCAGGCTGAGCAAGACTAAGACCTTGTCTCTACTAAACATTGAAATACTAGCTGGGTGTTGTTGCGGATGCCGGTAGTCCCAGCTACTTGGGAGGCTGAGGCAAGAGAAGAGCATTTCTTGAACCCAAGAGTTTAAGGTTGCTGTGAGCTGTGACTCCCTGGCACTCTACCCAGGGTAACAGAGTGAAACTGTCTAAAAACAACAACAACAACAACAAAAACCCCAGCAAGTTAAAAAATGCTGAAGTGAGAACATCCCTAGGGTGTGTGAAGAACAGTGAGTTGACCAGAGGCGAGTGAGCTCAGGTGGGAGGGAAGGAATGGGGCCGAGGGGCCCCATGGTCGGCCAGGTGAGGTTAGGGTTTTAGCAGAGGAGTGACATAACCTGACTTATCCTCCAAATGCTCACCCTGACTTCTGTGTGGATAAAGTGGAAGGAGCCAAGGGCCTAGGCAGGGCAGCCAGTGATCACATACTCCAGGCAAGCCCTGGTGATGGCCGAGCGGGATGTGATGAGTAGTCCATGTTTACAGGAAACAAAGCCATCTCCCTCTGCTGTCCTACCCTCCAGTAATTCTACCTGCCCCTGGCTCATAGGCTGCCTTCCTTCTCAGGGCAGCACTCCCAACTCACACCATGGTGCTGTTGTCCATGAGAAGAGGTGGAATGCACACCGCAGATCCTACCCCTGGCCCTGGGAGCTAACTCCTTCAGAAACAGGCCCTTGGTGGCCTGGCTGTGCCTATTATCTTTGTGTCAGTGAAAAGCCAGAGGCTGAGTGTTGCTAGTTGCTCACTGTCTGGGGCCTGGTGTCTGTTGGGCCTGAGAAGGAACTAGTGCTGGTTAGCAGTCATTTTGGCCAATGTGGTCCCAGGCCACGGCTTCCCAGCCACTCTGCCTAGCTAGGACCTCATTCCCTCTTTCTCGGCCCAGGGAGGAGGGGGTTACTCTCGCTACCTGTCTTTTGCACACCTTGTTAGCCTTTCTCTAGAGCAACTGTTGGTGGAAGCATTTATTTCTTTAAAGGTAAGCTCCCCACAGGTCTGTCTGCCTCTTCAAGTTACAAGATAGTTCAATACTGATAGTGTGTTAGCTCCAGCCGCCATGAAAAACACCACAGACTGAACAATTTAAACAACAATTTATTTTCTCAGTTCTGAAGGCCAGAAATCTGTGCTCAGGGTTAGCCGCGGCTTCTCCCGAGGCCTCCTCCCGGCTGCGACCTCGCACGGTGGCTGTTCTGCGATCACACACGTGCTGCGTCCCTGTGCATCCGCATCCGCCCTGGTTACAAGGGCAAGAGTCAGACCAGAGCAGGGCCCACCCTAATGGCCCATTTCATGTTAACTTCATCACCTTGTTAAAGGTCCTCCTCCAAATACAGTCCCATTCTGAGGTACTGGGGGCTGGAGCTTGGAGTGGGGGGTATACAAGTCAGCCCATAACAGATTCCCCAATGTCCACGTTTTATTCAGTTTTATGCAAACATACATCAATAGGTATTTTCTCTGTACAGCAGGACACAATTTTACCTTCTGGGCGAGGAGCTGGTGGAACGGGTTGTTTAAGTTAGAGTAAAGAGCCGGAGAGTCCGGGGGAGGACGGACGGAGGACGTGCAGCGCGGGTCCCAGCTGCCCTGAGACTGCCGGTCACCCTGTGAAAGCGGCGACAACTCCGCGCTTCTCGGTCCCGGCGGGGACGAGGTTACAGCGCTGAGCTGTCTCCGCAGAGGGCGCCCGAGGGCCAGGCGGAGAAAGGCCTGCGCCCGGCTCCGCGCCACGCTTTCCTTCCTGCCCTGCCGGCCGCGCCTGAGGACAGCGCGGTGTCGCTCGCTCCTGCCGAATTTCAGGCCCCCTGCCACGGCTGGGTTCCCTGTGAGTCCTGCCGGTGCCCTCCAGGCCCCAGACAGGTGGGACCCGCCTGCCGTCAGGCGGGAAAGTTGTGCGTCCTCATTCTGCTCCTGTCGCCCGGCCCTTGCCTCCTGCTGGTGAAAGGACGCACGTGCCCCCGGGTGTGGCGGCGCAATGCCCGTTCCGCTCCCCCCGCGGCCTTAGGCAGGCCAAGGACCACAGCAGTCCGAAAATTCTCCAGCGGCGCCCCGCCGTGGGGCTCCGTGACCCAGTCCAGGCCACTGGGTCCAGGCCAGGAGCGTCCACTGAGCACTCAGCACGCGCCGGTGCAGCAGCGCGTCTCCTGCTCGTCCTGAGACCCGTGGGAGCGGTCTGGACTGCCCGCCCTAAAGGCTAACAGGTTGCCGCCTGGCCCAGTCCCGGTGGCCAGGCCTCAGACAGAGAGGGGTGAGGAGCCAGGTGGGGACCGAGGAAGCAGCAATATCATCCCTCGTTGCCGACGACTCACCTGGGGCAGCCAGGTTCCTGCACACAGCCCTGTGCTCCCTGTGTCACATATTGAGTACTGTGTCCGATTCTGAGTGTAAACTCCTTTCTGGGTGCCTTCATATTCATAAAAGCTACAAAGGAGATATCTTTGTCCTTAGTGCTGTGGGTGCACGGATCACTCCCTCTTTCCCTTGTCCCAAAGTCCAGTTAAGACAAGTTATGCCAGGCAGATACACTTTTATTTTCTTAACTTTTTCCCTTATTTTCTTTTTTCTTTACTCAGTGGCCAGATACTGTTGCAGGAAGGTGAGGCCCAATGGAGAGAAAGAGCACCCGAACACGGTGTTTAGAAGAGGAAGGGCTTAATTTCAGCAGGTGGAGCTAACATAGAAGAATTCAAAATGGCCAGACTGCCAGGCTAACTTGGTCTTTCCCTTTTTATCTCCAGTCAAAAAGTTCCAACCCATTGTACTTTCCTCATTGGTCAGTTTGAATCAAGGGGGAGATGCTGTTTCAGCCCCCATTGAACTACAGGATTTCACAGAAGTGGAAATTCCCAGGTCCCAGGAAATTAAGTCTATAAATTCCTAAGAGCTGAGTCACCATGTGGGGGACACAGTAGGTGTCTCCTTGGTGTCTCCTTGAGAAGACCTCTGTTCTCTAGACCTCACCCTTCCCGGGCATCCTCTTTCATCCCTCCTTTTGTGACTCCATGTATATTTTAATTTGGGGTCTCAGTATCAGCTTGCTTCTGCAGGAGCTGGTATTAATTTGCAAGACTGGCTCCAGGGGTTACACTGACTCTCTGGAGCCACCTGTCTTCACTACTTCTTTGAGTGTATTTCTTGTGCTGCAGTCCTGTCTACGCGCTCTGTATTACACATTTTCACATTCGACTTTACATCACTTTTCTACAAAATCTAAGGCATAGAGGTATTTCTGATCCGTCCTATAGGTTCTTCCCAGCTCCTTCTGCTGTAGCACCCTCGAAGGGCACTGAAGGCTCAAACTTCAGTCACCTGGCTGGGCTTCCCTATTTCCCTGATCTGGACCAGCATTCAGATTTCAGAGACTGTGACTCCTCTTGGGTTCTCTACCCAGGCCTTAATTGTACTGTGGTGGGGGCTAATAGACATATGGGTTTTCACTTTTCCCTGTGTCACAGATTGAGTACTGTGTTCGATTATGAGTGCAAGCTACCTTCTGGGTGCTTTTGCATTCATAAAAGATATAAAAGAGTCACCTTTTTTCCTATCTTAGTTGTGTGGGTGCACAGATCACTCCCTCCTCCCCTTTTCCCAAAGTCCAATTAAGACAAGTCCTGCTGGGAGCTTCCTCAGGGTTCACCCGTGCGTTGACCAGCCAGCTGGAGCAGGGCATGTTGACCGTCTTAAAAGTTACCTTTGCTTCCCATGGGGCAGTGAAGCTCCCTTCAGCCGACTGTGACACATCCAGGTGAGGAGCCCTTCTACCTTCGCTGCTGTGCGTGTGGTCAGGATGATGGTGTAGAGTCCTTTCTACCTTAGGTTGAGGGGGACAAGGTTCTGATTCTTAACCTTGATTCCCTTGATTCCCCAGAGAGAAAGGATGTACAGACACAAAAGACTAAACAGAACATGATTAATTACCCACGTGGAGATCTTCCTTGTTACTCTTCCTAGGGCTTCTAACTGCCTGTTCAATTCAGTCTCTCCCAGTTCTTTTAGGAGGCCCTGCTAAATTGCAGAGGATTGATGGAGGCCTGTATCCAATTAGGCTTTGCTTCCTGGCAGAGTTGATGGATTCTTGCTCTCATGGCCCTGTTCATGCACTGTACCCTGTCTGAGCTTTGAGTCCTACGTGTCACAGATAGTTTCCGGGTGACATTCAAAGCTTTAGCTATCATTTGCACTACTTCCATTATGAAGACTCCCCATTGTCAAATCTAAGCCAAAGTGGCAACCTAACCCACGGGATGATTTCTTTGGGCAACACTCTTACTACTTTAGGAGCTCTCTTCATCCTTGTGGGGAAGGCTTCCACCTATTCCAAGTATGCACAGAACAGAACCAGTAAGCACCAGTTTCCTCTACATCTGGACAACTCAGGATAGTTCATTTGCACATCTTTAAAAGGGGCTTCTGTGTAGGACTGAATTTTGGTGACAGGGATGGTCCCTGTTTAGCATTGTATTGGTTGCATGCCACACAACACTGGCTGACTTTCTTTTTTTAAATTTTTTTTATTTTAATTTCAATTTTTACATATAAACGTGTTAATTAGGTTTCCTTTTTTTGTCTACACAAAATTAAAAAGACTTAAAATATAATAATGATAATGTTTTTTTTATTTTTTATTAATTTTTTTATTATAGATAAAAATATGCACCATAGATGTGGCCCAACCCATTACCCTTTCTCCACCCAAATCACCCCCCTCTCTTCCCCTTCCTTGGTCCTTTCCCCATAGTCTTGTGGTATAGTTGGGTTATAGCCTTCATGTGAAAGCTATAGTTTACCTTCATAGTAGGGCTGAGTATATTGGATACTTTTTCTTCCATTCCTGGGATACTTTGCTAAGGAGAATATGTTCCAGCTCCATCCATGT
>CAUYPK010094147.1:0-18331 GCA_963574355.1 Loris lydekkerianus
TAAATTGTGGTATATGTACACCATGGAATATTATGCAGCCTTAAAGAAAGATGGAGACTTTACCTCTTTCATGTTTACAAGGATGGAGCTGGAACATATTCTTCTTAGTAAAATATCTCAAGAATAGAAGAAAAAGTATCCAATGTACTCAGCCCTACTATGAAACTAATTTATGGCTTTCATATGAAAGCTATAACCCAGTTATAACCTAAGAATATGGGGAAGGGAGAGAGGGAGGGGAGGGAAGGGCAAGGATGGGCAGAGGGAGGGTGATTGGTGGGATTACACCTGCAGTGCATCGTACAAGGGTACATGTGAAACTTAGTAAATGTAGAATATAAATGTCTCAACACAATAACTAAGAAAATGCCAGGAAGGCTATGTTAACCAGTGTGATGAAAATGTGTCAAACGGACTATAAAATCAGTGTATGGTGTCCCATGATCACATTAATGTACACAGCTATGATTTCATTTAAAAAAAAAAAGTCTTGGAAAAAAAATTCTTTTAAAGATAGACTGGCCAAATGGTTACAAATGGATGTTTTTATATGTAATGTGGTTTCCCTAAATCAACAAATCTTATTTTCTGTTATACATCACCATATCTATGATACCCAAGAGTGCCACTCTAAAACAATTCTGAAGTGTCATGGCCAATAGCTGGCATTTCTTCCTGGGAAGGAAGCAGTTCTCAGGATAGGTCAGCGGCACCAGCTTTGAAATCATCTTGAATCTGTATACTAGCACTTCCCCCACACAGGCCTGTATAGCAGCCATTCTGTTTGTTCTTCAAACTTTGTAAAAGTGAATTTTCATATCATTCACATGGAATTAGCTTATTGAAAAAGACCAAGAAGGAAAGAGGAGAAAGGTAATTTTGTTCTTTTCTTCCAGAAGATTTGAGCTATAGAATGCATTGTGTATGTGCGTATGCCTGTGTGTGCACGTGTGTGTGAATATGAAACTTGATTTCCCGTATAACATTCAATAATCACTTCACAGTAGCATTATTGCTATTTTCAACTACAAAATTGCTATTCCTAGTTTACCAAGAATTATGCATGAATAATCTGTCCAAATTTTCACTTGTCTGTATTTTCTAAATTTTTCATAATGAGTTCATATTAATTCTATAAGCAGAAGAAGAAGCATTTTAATTCAAAAATGCCTTAGGGTTTGCCAAAATATCATAGTTTTTTATCATATGCCTTCCCTTCTTCCTTACTTGAATCTAACACTCACAGATATGAAATGTAGGATTAGCTGGGAATTACTTTATCTCCACTGCTTTACAGCAAATTGGAGGTAACTATGTCATACTAGCTACAAATTTATTATTTTGTCCCTGTTGTTAGTAGGAGACTACAACACTCAACTGGCAAATGTTAACAAGAAGCAAAGCAAATGTAAACACCATTTGCTGTACTGATATTTTAATAGGCTTCTTTTGTGGTAAGGTCTCCTGACACCATAACACGATATGTATGCAAATATCGCTTAAATAGTTAAATAACAATGTAAACGAATCAATAATTAGATCCCTACAAATTTAATATACCACGAGACTCAACTAAAATAAAGACTGGAACAGTAAAATGTGATTTTATCTACTAGATTAGACTAGCCTGGACAGATGAATATGCATGTTTTAAAGGTCAATGCCCATAGAATCATGCACATATGTGTGTCTTATCTTTTTCTTCAAGACCCTATTCAAATTGTGCCTCTCCCTTGGGTTTTCCCTATTATTTCTAGAAGGTTCTTTTCTTCCCTGGCTTTTTTCAGTACTTAATCTGTTTGTATTATGCATTTATTACAGCCTCTTATTGTCTCCTTAAGAAGGCACCTAATTACACACATTTTAACTCTTCTGAAATTGAGATGCACCCTATAATTTATATGTATATTTAACAGAGTATTGTTTTTCCTCCTCCTTTCACTCCTGCACGCCCCCCTTGCCTCTCATTCAATCAATTTACAATTTATCAAGCTGGGCATTGCCTTGCAATCTGCCTTCCTGGAGGACAGGTAGCACATCTGTGATGCTTGTATTCTCTCAGAAGATAGACCATAGTGCTGGCAGAACAGAGAACACAAACTAATAACTGCAGGTTCTCTAGACTAAGAAGAAAAAAGAGTTTTACAGAGATGACCACCATCAGGAAGAATTTGGGGATTTATATAACTGAGTATCATCTAATGATTTCTTCTTCACTTCTCCAAGTTTATATTAGTATTCTAAGTCTTATTCTCAGGCAATCCTACACATGTAATATTTGATTCATCTATATAGCAGCAACTAAAACAGACTTTTTTATGTTTTATGTAAGTGACCTAAGGTTCAAAGTCCCAACTTGCTTTTCTTTCTGTCGTGGACACTGCATAGGGCCATCCAGGTACCACCTCCCTTTCAGGACCAAGGTCCTGAAAGGTCATTTCTGCAGCTCATGATTGAGTTCTGAGGCAGAGATTGTTCTCTGCTAAAGAGAACTGCCTGACCTAAGCTCATATCCCCTTCCTGGGAGCAGCCAACAACCAATGCATGGTCTGGGATGTACAGGCTGGGCCCCCTTCCCCCATTTGAGATGATGACACAGAGACACCACAGCTCCAGAGCAAACCACGGCATTGGTAGGGGCCTTGGTTGTGAATGTCTCACAGCCCAGCTTCTTCCTTCTGTCCACCCTTGCTTTCTTCTCTTTTCCACAACGGTTAATGCCAACATTGCTGTCTACCAAGGATCCTGATCTGCAGTAGGTGAGGTGTTAGAAGTGGTTATAACAATGACCCAAAAATAAGATTTTGGAGATGGATCACTCGTGAGCCAGAGAGAAATGATGATTCCTGTGACTGATGGTAGGTGGATCCCAGCGTGGGGAAAAACTTTCACTGATGGAGAACCAGGACAGTGTACTAGTGAAAGGGACTGTATAGCAGGTCTGATGCATGAGGCATTTCAGAAACGTGGAGGAAATCGTGATAATTAGGGTAATTCATCATTAATTAAAGACTAAGTGTGAAGTCAAAGCCTGCTTTGCAGTATTCAAGAACTGTCATCTCCTGCCACTGTAGGGCAGAGAAAGTTGAGAATCAAGTCCAAGAGTATTATAATTCCCCCAAATCAAACAACTTTGTAAGGTCTATTCTACCAAGGTCAAGGTCCTAATTAGAAAGAAATGAGACCTTGATACCTAAGATGGGAATGTCTAGGTTGGGGCACTCCATTCTCCCTAGATTCTCCTTAGACTAGGAGAGATGACCCACTCTTTCCTTTTAAGCCTAATGCCCCCCCCCCCCCCATTAGATGACATAGTCTTTACTTAGGGGCTGTGACAATAACTAAGTTTAAGTTACAACAAAATTTAGCCTAGGAAGTGCTAAATTTTTAGTCATACTAAAGTAGGGAAGAAATAATAGGCCAAAGGAGCACAAGGCTCTGGACAGCAAATACTGACAGGGGCCAGAAGAGGACGTATGAGACTGAATTCCCAGGACCAGGGGTTATGTGGAGTACAAAAGTGGATAAGGGAGAGTTTATACATATGAGAGTCATAGAGAACTTAGCAGCCACCAACAACCCAGCTAGACAGTGATGGTATGTTACAAAGAAGGCCTTTAGGAGCTTAGAGAACACAATAGCCCACACTAAGCAATGTAGAAATATTGTACATAAGGTGAAAAGGGACAATCAAAAGCAGCAGGAAAGCAGGCAATTGTGAGTCTACCACATAAAGCTGAAAATTGGGCCGATAGCTGTGATCCACAGGAAGGGCCAGACGGCACCCTGTACAGCAAGGCAATTGGAGTGCCCTCGTGCAAGAAGCGCCACAGCTCGGGAAGCTCAAAGTCAGGCAGCTGCGGTAGCTCACAGCCAGCGGGAGGAGTCGCTGTTACAGAACTGAGCTCCCTGGTAGCAAAGGCAATCCCCAGATACACCGGGAGGAGAAGGCGGCACTTAGCCATCAGAAGCAAGGTGGGTGCAATTGTTTCAATGAGGAGCGAGGACAGAGTGCTTGCCAAGGAGGGCTGATCTTTACAAAGTTCTGAAAATGCTTAAAAGAAAAAGACATCCATGGGGATGACAGACTGTGGTAGGGCTGTAGTTCATTCCACTAAATATCCACTCATAAGTTCCTTCCCTGAAAAGAGGCCCACTAGAATTCCAAACAGGCTGCTCCTGAGACATAAAGGAAGCAAGTAGCTCTGAATGGCGTCTGGGGTGGACCGCAGGGGGTGCCATGCTGTGCCATCCAGACCCTCTTTTTCAGTACTGAAGAACCCACCCCCCAACTGCAAGGGTACACCAATCAGCAGCTCACAGCTGTGTCGTGTTTTTGAACCTTTTTTATCTAATAGCACCCTTGAACCTGCATTTGAACTTCTGCAGCACACTTAAATTATGTTGATCAAAAAAAAAAAAAAGAGTAAACAAAAGAATATGCTTACTGTGCTTTGAACTTCTTTTGAAAGTAATTTAATTAATGATTGTTAAAATTTTTCACAGCACACCTAAGATCCTTTGAGGGCATCCCAGTGTGTTGCAACACACCAGCTGAAAATCGCTGCCTAGAGACGGCCCACTGCTGAAGACAGCCACCTCGCCCGAGATTCTGCTCCCCTCCAGGGAGCAGACCACATCCAGTGACCCGTCAGTCAGGAAACATAAGGGGCCATCTCCCTTACCTTAATTTGGACAAATATACAGAGCTATTCTGGAGCCACAGCGTTCCTTGGAATTCACCAAGGCCCTTTTTGGGGGCCAGACTTTCCTCTCTGCCATAACCTTCTTCCTTCATGTTTACAATCTCTGATCCCCAACAACCTTTGTGCAGGCAAATCTATTTTGTGGGGAACCTGACCTGCAACACTCCCCCTCTCACCACCCTCAACAGTTTAGAAATATATGTCATGGACCTGCAACAGAAGAAATGCCTAGAGAAAACAACAGGCGTGTGTATTTTTTTAAAGACCCCCTCCCCCACTCAGGGTTCCGATGTGCAGAGTGGTGTAGAAACAATTACTGCCATGAAGTGCTCAGATTCAACTGCCCAGCAGTGTGAATCTTGCTCCAGCTTCCTGTTTTGGCTTATTACAGAATGGGGAAACAGTAAAATGGTCAAAAGCAGGTAAATAAAATGTAGAGAAATAGCAGAGAAAGTTCTCCTGAGAAACTGGTATATTTTTGGCTATTGGCAACTAACCACATTTTCTTCTTTACTTGAGAAGCTCAAAACAGAGTTTATGGCCAACCTCTGGGTTTCAAATAGAACTTTATTGCTTCTGTTACCAAACATCAACCTCACTGCTGGCTATCTCTCATTTTTGCAATCCAATTTCCCTTTCACCTCAATTTCCTCATCAATTTCTTGCAATATTTTATATTTCCCATTTTTCTGTAGGCAATCTTAAACCCACTTTGGTTTTTATTTGGGGAACAGGCGGAGAATCAATTAAATGAAGAGGGAGAAAGAGGAAGGAAAAAGAGAGGGAAAGAGAAAAACCAGATCATGTTAGTTCTGGGAGAAGTGGAGGCAGCGGGGGACTGCAGGAAATGAATGATTCAGAATACAGATGATCACAAGCAGCTTTTATAAGACCATTATTCTAGAAGGGGAACTCTCCACTGAGCATGGTTTCTAAGTTTAGACAGCTAAGTTTGCGACATGCATGTACTACGGTGAAAGGGTGAGGAGTGGGAGGGTGAATTTGGCCATGAGTCAGCCCAGCCCTGTTACCCTAACTGAGGTTCTGGCTTCAGTGTTTGTCCTGAGGTATCACCATGTCCCTCTGCCTGGCACTGGTCCTTTAGACCCAGAGTACTCATATCTGTACCCAGGCAGCCAACAGGAAACGGAATATTTGGCACAGACACAGGGGACATGCTTAGAAATTGTTTTCACCTTGTCCATGGAGTGATACTTATTATAATTGTAGAACTCTAAATTCCTGCCTGATTCTGTCCTTTGTCTACCCAGTAGCCCCTGTGTGTTTTATATTAAAATTCTGTGTCATGGGAGGGAAAGTGAAAAACTTTCTCTGGAACCAATCTAGAATGGAAATCTAATAATGCTTTGAGGTTTTTTTTTTTCCAAGCTGAATAAATGTCTTGAATGAAAGTGCCAAAAAGGCTGACGTAGCATCCCTGATTACAAGCTTTTCCTCTCCTTCTGTAGTTGGTAACTACTTGGAAGAATAAAGCTATAGTTTCCAAATGTATCAGAAATTCAGAAATACAGCTTGCACACGTTGAACTTTATTTTTCCCTCTCTGGAAGGTAAATGATCATGATTAATAGCAGTTCCACTTGTGGGACTCCTGGGCCACTTGGTCTCCTGCGGAAAAATGAGGAAATAGCATCAGCTAAATGCATTTGTCTTCATTTCAAGAGTAGGTGTTATTTGCCTCTTTTTATTGAATGGTGTATTCTATCAGTCTTGTGTGTCCTAAAGGGTATACAGGGCTTCCTCCTGGACTAAACTTATCACCCAGCCTGGCTTCTCGCCCTGGGGCCCACTGGTCCTTTAGAGACAACCGCTTTACAGGGAGAAGCAGGTATGGGCCAGCGTGTGGGGTGAGCCTCAAGTATTCTTGCATAAGTCCACAAAGATCCTTGACTTTATGTAAAGGCTACCCTAGCCTGGTGCTAGAACTCCATAAGCATTTATGAGGGCTGAGAAATCCAAACCTAGAGGGCCATTAGACCAGGGGATAAGCTCCTCTCTTGAGGACAAATGACTTTTGACAGAATTGTGTCTCATATTCGCCTGACTTGCCCAGAAACAGAAATATGGCCTCACGTTTATACAGCACTTCATTTTTATCATGAACATTCACAGTGTTATTCATGGGGCCCATGGTAGAACTGTGAAGGAGGCAGGGCCAGTTACCATTTTCTTCACACAGCCACCTTTCTTGCCTCAGCCCCAGACATTTATGTGTCTCAGCCTATGAGAGACATAAATAAAATAAATAAACGCTAGTAACAGACCTGGAGCAGTCCCAAGGGGAAAGCTCGTGATCACAGCAGGCGCTGGGTGTGTTGCATTCCCCCGTGAGCTCAGAAGAGCAGGATTAACTAGATGGTTATCGCCAGGAGACTAAGCATCATGGAAATAGGACAGCACACGGTTTGGACTGTTGATGGTGCCACACATACTTTTGGTTTGGGTGATCTATCTATAAAACTTGTAACAGTAATGAATTAAATTAGAGATACTAGGATATGTAGGAGGCCACAGGGAATCCAGCTTGGATGACTAAAGCAGATGATGCATTTCAAGATTGAACAGACATCCATGTAGGACAAAATCTGTCACTGATTTGCTGATAAGACCTGGCTTCTGTGACAACAATGGGAAATTCCATTTCTCCTTTTACCTCCCTGGCCCCCTTCTCAGATATTGTACCACCTTCTCCTCCTTTATTACAACCTGCGAGTACAGCCATGCCCCAAGATTCAGTCCCAGGCTTGCTTCTTCCCTACCTTCTATCTGTTTGTAGGTCATCTCCTCTAAATCATATAGCTTCATGTGTCCTGTATTTGTCTCTTCAGACTTGACTGCTCCACTAAGTTTCAGATTCACATTCAGTGGCTGATTCAGCCTCTCAAATTTAGCATGATCAAAATAGACTCATGATCTGCTGTCTACCCCTGAATCCCACCAACATGAATCTCCCTCCTCTCTGCCTTCCCATTTCAGCAGATGGCACCACCTTTTATTAGTTACTGAGCCCCCAAATCTAAGCATCCTCAAGGATTCTTGTTCTTTTCTCCCTCCACCTTGACAACCACTTCATACTACAAATATGTCAGTCTCTGCCCATTAGTATATCCTAAATCCACCCTCTGTTCTCCCTCTCCACTGCTGCCATCACCCAGCTTGTCATCACAGCCTGTCTGGACCCCTGTAATAGTAGTAACAGTACCACTAGCTGCCAGACATGGTATCCAACTGGGATTAAAAAAAAAAGGAAGAAGGGAAAGAGTACATCTTTTTAAACATTTGAATAGGAGTGAAAATGACAAAAATTGCATTCAGAAAGGACACTCGAGACTAGTCATTCTCAACCTTCCTAATGCCACAGCCCTTTAATATAGTTCCTGTGGGTTGAGAACTGCTGCTCTAGACACAAGGTGAAGATGTGAGTTGGAAGAGGGGATGGACTGGGAAGACAGAGGCCAGTTAGAGCCTGGTGACGTAATGTAGATGAGAGACTCTAGGGGCTGATCTAGGGCAGTAGGCATGCACAGCAGTATTTTGAGAGTGATTTTAAGAGGTAAAGTCGTGGTGATAGAAAACCAACAGGTAGGGATGATGTCCTGATTTCTGGCCTGTCCACCAAATGGGTGGAGATACCATTGACTAAACTAAGGAACATGGGAAGGGGCAGGTCCCAGAGGAATAGTGAAGAGTTGATTTCTGGATTTGATGAGTTTAGGACATGAAGATACAGAGGGCCAGGAAGCTTCTGGAGATATGTGTATGAGCACAAGAGAGTTATTGGGCTGGGGATGTGGAGTCGGTAGTCATCAGCTCAAAGATACAACTGAAGACATGGAAGAGAATGAGGTTATCCACAAGATAATGTGGCACAAGAGGAGAAAGTGGCCCAAGACTAAATCCCCAGGAACAACAGCACTTTAAGGACAGGAAGAAGAAAAGGAGCTGCAAAGAATCTTGAAAAGAAGTAGTTGAAGAGACAGGAGACATAAGGATATTTTGGAAGCCAAGAAAAGAGAGTGTTTCAAGAAGGAAAGAGTAGTCAAAAGCTTCTCTGAAATCCAGTGCAAAAAGAACCTCAAAAGCAAGTTTTCATTGCCTTTAGCAAAAAAGACATCACCAGGACTTGCTGCACATGATTCAATGAAGGGAAGAGAAGGGAGTTGATGGGAGGAGGAGTTCAAAGGAGGGGAGAAGGTCAGGAAGGGAAGAGGAAAGCTCTTCCCAGGCTTCATCTTGGAAGGGGAGGAGGGAGAAGGCAATTGCTGTAGAGGGATTTGGGCTTGTGGGAGAGTTTTACGTGTTTAAGAGGCAAGCACGTGAGCATCTTTAAAGAGGGACCGAATGAGATAATAGGAGAAAAGAGAGTAAGAAACAGAAGATAGGGCAGAAAGTCAAACAGATCCTAAATGCTGCTAGGCAACTCCCTGTTTCCCATCAACAACCTCTCATATTTTCCACAGTTACTATTTCAAAGTTTTCTACTTTTCCAAAACTCTTGCCCTCACTTTTCTCACTCACTGTTCACTGAAGACAGCTCCTCTGACCTTACAGAGTAAACAGAAGCCATCAGAGAGGGCTCCCTGGACTATCTGCCTCTGGAACCATCTTTTTCTTCTTTCATTCTAAAACTCTGGAAGAAATTCCTCAACTCCTGATTAAGGCCCCTGACCCTCTTCCATTTCCCCTTATCCATTCCCTCAACATTTCACACATCCTCTACTTTGTGCCAGGGGTGAGTTAGGGTCTGGACAAAAAGTTAGAAAATGCATAGCACCTCTCCTCAAGGAATTCAGGGTCTATTGGAAAGATAGGTAACCACCCTATAAAATGGGTAATAGAAATAAAATATTGTTAGTACAATGTTAACAGTATGAAAAGAGTCCTGAAAGACCCCAAACTATTCCTTTGAGCTCTCAGGAAATCCTGATTGTCTCCTAAACTTCCAAAAACAGGCCCTCTGAACTCACCAGCCCCAACTCACCAACAAACATTATTGTAGTCCTAGGAAAAGCACGACATTGCAGAAGAAAAGAGAAACTGGAATTTCTCAATGTGCATTTGATAGTGGAAATACAAATATGCTAGTAATATATTTTCTCTCCATGTTACATGCACAACACCTCCCAATGAGATTTTGAGTATTGTCATTTATTTCTTGGTAGCAAATCTTTATTTCCAGGCTCCAGGGAAAGGGTTGTGGGACAACTCAGGAAAGTCCTCAACACTCAGGCTTCCCTGGAATCTTGTTTAGGGTAGCAGGGTAGAAAGTATGAAGAATGATATAAGGACTGCCATGTTGAGTTTGCTACATTAAGATTGAAGTATACGTAACTAAAATGTATGAAATACTCAGTTGGTAAATGTGACATTTGAAATACGTAGTTTCCAGTAGCTTCCCTCTCTGTAATGAACAATCGCCATCTGGGCATCATCAGTAAGATACAGGGGCCCCTCCCCAGATACCCATAAGGCAAATCAATATGACCATGTGGCAGGGACTATATATGCCTCCCAGTACCATCCTTTTCTTCATCTTTGAGTGCTAGAACACTCTGAGTTTTAGCCGGAAACTTGATTATCCAACTAGAGATTTTATGATGCTTATGGCCTGGCTAAGAGAAGATAAAGCAACATGTCTGAAACCCAAGATGGCCAAGGGAACAGAACCATCTTCCCATTCTGGGCATCTCATTTGGATTGTTACATGAAAGACAAGTAAACTTCTAGTTTATTTGAGCAATTGTATGCATGTGTCTCTTTGTTATAGAAGCTTCGTCTGACCCTGACTAGTACAGACTGGTCCTGGATGACTACCTCCACAAGGAGAAACCCCTCATGGTATCTTCCACACCAGCTGAAGATAACCACAATGATCATTGTCTTCTCCACGGTTTCACCAACCCCCTGGAGACGTTACCTCTCCCTGGCTTTCCTATTTATACCCTTTACCCAACCTGAGTCTATGGAAAGACAATGATGACAGAGGTGTGCCATGTTCATTCACAGAAGGGTGATCTTGTAGGTCTCTGTTACATCCAATGTCATAGAAGTAGTTAACTATTCTTCATCAAAGTATTAGGGGACAAAAAGAACCACGTAGTTAAGGTAAAAGTTAACTTCACCTCTCCCCACCACATTCCATTAGCCAAACAATACAGACAGCAATCTAGCAGTGAAGAATTTTAAAAGCAAAAATAACACAGAACAGTGATTTTTTTTTGTAACCCAGCCCTTTGTGTGCACAAAGTAGTCAGCAATATACTATTACTTGTTTTAAGGTCTATTAACATTGTGCTCCCACACAGGGGAATTGTTTCCTATTGTTCCCCTGGTATTCTCCAATTTTTTTTCTATTAGCCAATCAATGTTATATTAATACTAAATATATATTAAAATATAATTTTTTCTGAAAAAGAAGCTCCTAAGAAGCTACAGTGATACACCGAAACATTTTCAGTTCTCATAAGAGTTAGGGTTCATTGTTGATTACAAATCCAATAAACAAACATTCCTTTATTGCCTCATTGACAATTGCATGTTATCTCTACCCTCTTAGTTACTGAGTTTTATGGAAACTATTCCAACAGAGTAAACATTTATCATCACAGGAGAAACCCCCATTTGGACATTAACTACTTTAGCTTTATAGAAACTCATTTTCCACAGATGTCCAGCCATGATTTGCTCCTTTACAATCAGGAAATAAATAAGACCAGGTAATAGCTTCCTGTGGCAGGGGTTACATCTTTATCATACTTCAGGAAATATTTACCAGCCACTCAGAGAACAGCGAGCCAGAAGGCTTAGCCTGCTTACCAATTAAACTTAATTTTCACTAAGCCAATTGCTATCAAGCTAATTTTTAAACAGGAAACATACCTGTAAGAGTTCTATAAGAACCAAACATGCCACATATGAGAGTTTCAAATTTGCATTAATGCAGATCCATTTATCAATGCCAAATTTTGCTCCTGCCTTCCAGCCTATCAGAAATCTGGGCATCATCCTTGGCATTAAGCCAATCAGTCATTAACTCCTATTGGTTCTAACCCATCTAACCCTGAATCTATCTACTCTTGGTATTTCTAATACAACATCCATGCCATCTTTCTCTTCCTTGCCATCCAATGGTCTTTCTAAAATGGAAGCACATTCTTTTTAGAAGAGGGTATGATACCAAAATATGGTTTTGAAAGTCTGCATGAGCCCAGTGAGGTGGCCCCTGCACATAGTACCAACTACTCGGGAGGATTGCTTGAGTCCAGGAGTTCAAATCAAGCTGAGCAACATAGGGAGACCCTGCCTAAAAAAATAAACAAATAAAGTAAAAAAAAAAACAAAAAAAAACTTAAAAACAAAGGAAGCCCGTGTGATTTGCTCCATTGCCTTGTTTTCTGGTCTTATTATTACCTCCATTCACTCTATTGTTACCTCTGACACTGTGTTATATTCATGAACTAAGTACTTGCAGTTGCCCCAAATAGACAAGTTTACATTGCCCCTGTGCCTTTGCAAATACTACCCATTTTGCCCCTAATACTCTTTTCCCGACCCTGCCCACGCCCTTCCACCTTGACCTTAGCCTGGCTAGCCATGCTTTCCGTTAGTTCTCCACATATACATCACCTTTCTAATAAAGACAACCCTGATTTTACAACACTAGACTAGGTACCTTTTCTATGAATTTCCCAGGCATCTAAGTGAATGTTTGATAAACTTTACTGAAGAACAACAGCATTGAATAACTAATTATTCTTGTGAGATCTTGCAGAAATCATTAGCTTGGGAGGAGGAGTATGCTTAGGCGTGATTATTACTCTGGTTTCCAATTCTGACACACAGAACTCTAGCCCATTGAACTTGATGATGTAATTAGTACTGAAAGAAACATCAGATAGAAACTGCAATAAGCTACTGGTATCAGAGGAAAGAAGTAACAGAGTCTTAAACAGAATAGAAGCTATTGCTCTCCCACCAAAAGGGACATCTACAGATGGGCAGTTCGGGGCTGGTACTGCAGCACATGAAGTAATCAGGGGCTGTAGCCCACCATCTTTAGTGTGTAACTTCCATACTCAAAGCTACAAAACATTTCTGGGTCTATAGGTATCCAACTTTCATTCGAGAAAAGAAAAAGGGATAGATTAAGGGATAAAGGAAGATTCTTCCTGAAGACTTATTGCCTTGAGTTTATATGACATTGTTCACCCCTAAATGCAAGAAACACAGAAATGTACAGGCAGTCCCTAGGTATGAATGAGATAGCTTCTGTAGGTTTGTTCCTAAGTTGAAACAGTCACCTGTAATAGCCTCTGTTCGTAAGTATAAGTCACACATCAGTCAGATGTTTGTAATTCAGGGACGGCCTGTAGTCCTTCAGTTGAGCGCTTTGGGTAGGCAACTAGCAGTTTGTTTGGTTTTTGATACTTAACCCAGCTTTATAATCCATTCTTTAAGAAAATAATTACCCTGTTTTATAATTTCAAATTTCGTATGATCTGAGAAGCAATTAATTGTTTAGCAAGAAGAGTCACAACACCACAGCACGGACTTTGAAAATAGCACATTTCAAATATGAAGACCTTATAAAACTATTCAAATCACATATGATCTTTGGAGAACACATGTCTCATGCTGACTGAGGAATGAAGATCTTGCCTACTCACTGACATATTATCCACAGTGAACTATTAAATGGTACCACTGAACATACCCACACAACTTTATGAAGCAAGATTATTAAGCCCCCTTTTAGATGAGAATACTGAGACAGAGAGAAGTTATATAACTTATGTAGAATCACACTGCTGATGATAACATCAGCATTCAAACCCCGGTCTGCCTAAAGTTCTCCCTACCCTGTGACAGAATATCCCTACAAAGCCTACCCCGACCCCACCCGCAACACAAACTAATGATTCTGTCACTTCTGGAATAGAATTTCCACAGTGACACCCAGTAACTGAGCCTATGCTTGCTTAACCTTGGTGGAAATTATTAGCCACTTCATTGTGCCTAAGCATAAGAGATCAGACAATTATGTTTGTGAACTCCTCCTAGAAAAAGTGCTACATACCTCATTGCTAAATATCACTCTGGTCATCTTTGAGGTACTTCCCTTGGGAAGCTATGCACTCACACCAGCACCTACACCACCCTTCAAAGCAATTTTGGAACTCTGTTTCTGGAATGCCTATGAGAATTGTCATTACATGAGGCCTGACAATTAAGCTCATGAACCCATCTTAGAAAAAGTGTTACATACCTCATTGCTGAATATCACTACAGTCACCTTCCAAGTACTCCCCTGGACCATCTGGCGACTGTAGTGATATGGTATGCAGGTATGCAGCCCTTTTTCTAGGATGAGTTTGTAAACTTAGTTGTCAGACCTTGTACGATGAGCTATTTAATTAGGTTACTCAAGGTCTTCGATCTGGAAAGGTCTGCAGCAATCTTTTAAGATCACTGTACTCTTCTGCAAGGTGATAATATTAATATTGGCCCAAGTCACACCAACGAGTTATACTGCCAAGGAGAGGACCCGGGGCTCCAAGTACTCATTATTCCCAGGTGCTTTTCCTCTGGAGCACCCCTCAGCTTCCTCTTTCCCAAATATTTTCAAAATCCAGCTTAAATTCCACTACAACCTTAAGATGTTCCATGACTTTCCTCATAGAATTAACAATTTCTTGCTCTGAGCTTAAATTATACTTTGAAACTCTGTGTTAGCACATCATTCCTTCTGCTTTGCATGAATTGTGTCTGTTGATGTCCCCCTACATTATTAACCCTTTAAGGATGTATTTTTTTATAGACTTCAAGCACCTGATGTATTGTTTTGTCCACACTACACATTCAACATGTATTTATTGAATGAATGACTAATCTAATAGTATTTTAATATTTCCGTAATTTAAGTGTTTCCACCAAATGATATCCCTCTGTAGGTTTGAAAATAAATGAAACTGTGCTTATTCCTCTGAGTTCTTTCCACACTGTGGTGCTTTCTTGTTTATTTAAAGTGTCCTCTGGTAGAACGTGAAGTCTGCACAAAGACACGACTTACACTTGCCCTCCCATCATTCCCTAATGCCCAGCACTGTGTCTGATACAAAGCAAGCACCCAATACCCAGTAAATAACAAATAAATGAATGAATCCTCTCTTCTATTTCACAGAGGCTCCTAAGATTTTTACAGTGTCGATTCAAGTCTTTTAGAAGCATGAACCCACTAGAGACAAATACCTCAGAACAGTCATTGCATTCTTCCAAAGAAATAATTATGGAATGTGTGAGAACATCAAGTTGGCAGATATGCAACATGTCTTAAGAAAAACGAGTGAGGTTGTCAAGAAGTAAAGATATGAACAAGAGTTTTTGAAGCTTATCATTAGCTGTTTCCACAATAAAGCTGACTACCAAGCAAACACAACACTTCAGTGACATGTAACGAAAGGCAACTCTTACTCACATCTCTGGCATGGTGGACTGAACAGCTCTGCTGATCTTTTGTGGGGTTGGCTGGGTGGTTCTTGTGGTCTCACTCAATTTCATATGTTTAGGGACATGTATTGATGTATGGGGGTCAGGTAGTTTTCAGCCACCATAGGATGTTCTTGGCTGGAATGACTGGGATAACTCATCTGTGCTCCAAGTGTCTCTAATCTTCCAACAGGCTAGCAGAGATACAGTGATAAACAGGGTAAGAGTGAGAACAACCCTGATTTTCCAAGTGCTTTCAAGCCTTTACTTAAGTCATGGCTCCCAACAAATCTGGCCAAAGTATGTCTCATGTCTGAGACCCGACTTAAAATGAAAGAGCACTTTAATGTTATGTCACAAAGAGGAAAAGGTCCAAGTGGAGGCCGCTTTTGAAAATCTACCACAAGGGTAAAGACAGAATATTATGAATATTCATTGAAATCTTTTGCCCCTAGCATATAATAGTAGGTTAAATAAATATTTGTGGAACAGATGCACAGATCAATGGATGGAGAGATGACTGGGTGAATTAATAAAGCTAGTTTATGGAGCTCTTTGTAGGGACACATCATCAATAATTCAACTATTATCTTGATGATGCTAGCAAGAAAAAATTTGTCTACACAATATAGAG
Source organism: Loris lydekkerianus (assembly GCA_963574355.1). Lineage (NCBI taxonomy): Eukaryota > Metazoa > Chordata > Mammalia > Primates > Lorisidae > Loris > Loris lydekkerianus. The sequence goes on from CAUYPK010094147.1 coordinate 15,846, forward strand.
CAATATCTTACAAAAAAAGAAACAAGTACAAACTTACTGGGTTTATCAAGTAGCTCTGGAGATGGGTTTTCCAGACTCCTTCTACAATAAACATGAGGCCCTTCCAAGGTGTCCACATTCTGAAACTACGAACCTGTTGCTGAAGCTACGTACCTTTTGGTACAACTAAGCTGAGGTTTTAACAGTTATATTAAAGACATTCTAATTTCTCCAGTTCTTGTTTTCTTACTAAACAAATTTGGGGCATCAGAGAAGTATCTATGATCTCAAATACAGGCCTCTTGAACCATGCCTACGCTCTGAAAAAGCTGTGCATACTTTCTGGAGTTTTCATTCAGATTTCTACTCAAGAACTTTTAATGGGGGAGAAAATTTTCCATTGGAGATTACGCTGCAACAGAAAATTATAAACTGAAATTTAGGATTACTATAGCTTCCTCTACACCCCCTTTTCTCCTAAACCCAAGAAGAATAAGTAGCATTCTAGTGAAATAGATTTAATAAAAAATTAATTCACTCAGGCAAGGACTTGGGGTAGCAAGACTTCTATATTGTACTTAAACAGGAAAATAGCACAAATGTTCCAAGAAATAAGATCAAGATCTCTTGGTTGAGTTCTGTATGACAAGAGAATAGTATATATTAATTCTTAATACTATTTAACTTCTTTTATTTGAGACTTAGTCTTACTTTGTCACCTCTGGTAAAGTGCCATGGCATTGTAGCTTACAGCAACCTCAAATTCTTGGGCTCAAGTGATCCTCTTGTCTTGGCCTCCCAAGTAGCTGGTACTACAGGAGCCCACAACAATGCTTGGCTATTTTTAGAGATGGGGGTCTCACTCTTGCTCAAGCTGGTCTTGAACTCCTGAGTTCAGGCAATCCACCCACCTTAGCCTCCCAGAGTGCTGGGATTATAGGCAAGAGCCACCACGCCCAGTCTATTTAATATTTTAGATTGCTCTGAGGGACACAAAAAGTTGGACATGTATTCATAGTAATAACTAACACTTAGTGACTCTGAGTATATGCCGGACTCTCTGCTAATCACCGTTTATTCATTATCACATTTAAACCTTAAAACACCCTATAGGATGGGTATTTTTCAATTTTTTTCTGCACGTGTTGCAAAGGAAATGGCTTACCTGCCAACAGTAGGGTGACCATGCTTCCTGGCTTAGCTGAGATTGTCCTTATTTATACGTGCTGTCTTGGCATAATGATAGTATTGCCTTTTGCTCTCAAAAGTGTCCTAGCTTGGGTGATTATTATGTCATCCTGGGTGCACAGTCTTACCCAGTAAGTGGCAGAGCCGGGTCTAGAAGCTGGGTCAGTTAGATGCCAGAGCTAGCAAATTCACCACACTGAAACCCTCATTGTTTTACCAGTTCAACCATAATTTTGACTGACTCAAGTTCATCTCCCAATATCTGCCAGCTTAAGTCCGGATACTGAGAGTGTGGAGCAGCTCAAGTATATCAAGGCTTAGAAATTTGGTTACTTGGGGACTTTGGTAAATTCATGTTGTATTTCAAAACAACTAGAAAAAACACTGAACTGCTCATAAAGCTGGAAAAAAGGAGGGATAGATGCTATTCAAAGCAAATTCCCTGAAATTAATCTTTTGGACAGACCTCAATAATTTTATGTACTTAAATACCAACTTATTTATTTAATTGCTATTGTACTTATTGAATATGCAACATTGAAGAGTCTAAGATTCTGTCCCTGGTCTCAAATGAAAGGGACAACTGTATAGTTGTAATATGCTTCCTCTTTCCCTTGGATAATAGCTTGCTGCCAGTAAACAGCAGCATTTGTCTCATTTTATGCAACAGAAAGCAGAGCTTATATGTCCAAGGAGGGTCAATTTGGGTAAAATGAAGATCAACAAAATCCTACATTTCCCTTTTACAATCTCCCCTTCTCCTGGTTGTAGAAAACATGTACATTAGCAACATAAAAATATAAAAGCCCTAAGGAGGAATATTGTAGGGGAAATGCAAGCAATTAAACTTCCTGTATTTGCTCATTATGAATGGAATACTTGAGAAAAGACACAGTGGTGTCAGTTCTTTTTTTTTTTTTAATTTATTTATTTTTATTGTTAAATCATAGCTGTGTACATTAGTGCAATCAAGAGGTACAATGTGCTGCTTTCATATACAATCTGAAGTATTCTCATGAAAATGTTCAGCGTAGCCTTCATGGCATTTTCTTAGTTACTGTATGTAGGCATTTGCATTCTGCATTTAGTAAGTTTTGCCTGTACCCATTCTAAGATGCACCATAGATGTGGACCCACGTATGACCCTCCCTCCAGGTTAGCCTCCTCCCTCCATTCCTCTTCCTTGGCCCTTTCCCCATAGTCTGGTGCATGAAGAGCCAATTTTTGAAGACTAGAGACGCAGAGAGTGGTATTGGTGAACTTGAGAACAACAGAGCACCCTTGATCTGAATAAAAGAGAAAATGGAATGAAAAAAAAA
>CAUYPK010094149.1:0-18095 GCA_963574355.1 Loris lydekkerianus
CCCATTCTTTAAAAAAAAAAAAAAAAAAAAAAAAAAAAAAAAAGAAATCTGGTTCTGCCTAAGGCACTATGATAAAACAAGGTAGTACCACTGAGCAAGCACTTGAGTGGGCACAGGACTCCAGGAATCCAACATGGTCTAGGTAGTTAGCCTAGACTCAGTGAGCAAAGAACAGTTCTTTGTGACTACAAAACCCAAACTATACATAAATAAAACTCTAGACAAAGCATAAAGTCAAGGTTAAGGCATAAATTCCACTGCAACTCCTCAAAAATATTCTATTAGGTAAATTGCAACTCCTCAGTGGGAAAGTCTACTGAACATAATTAGGGGCCAGTTGTGTACAAGTCATGTGCATGGTAACTAACACAGTTATCTATATTGCTATCATATTAATCACCTCTGTCTGAAGTTCAGTCTAGAACAAGTTAGGAAACTACTATACATAAAAAGGCAAGTTTCACAAGGTATTGCCAGGAAGTGTCCATGGCTTACAGAGATACGTCACCAAGTTGCGGGCAGGATCTTCCTGTGGTTTGCCTTGCCCACTTCCGGTTTTAGTTTTGAATGTGTGCTAGTTTCCAAGTTCCCTACAGCCCCCTTCTCAAGGGGGAAACCAAACTCTGAAGCACATACGGTAGGAATCCTTGGCTAGAACAATTGTTCCCATAGCTACATGAAATTTAGCAAGCCTCTAAGGTGACCAAGAGAGCCTGATATGACAGGCAAAAAGAACGAAGCCAGGTGCTGGCAGAACTCAGGAATACAGGGACAGACCATATGTAAGAGCATTCATACAGCCAAAATGGGGCTCACTTTCAATCACGTACTTTAAAAAAAAAGTCACCCAGAGATATAAAGAGGTTGCATCTGTGTATATATAGTGTGTGTGTGTCTGTGTGTGTGTGCATATGTTCTAAAAGAACCACTCAGAAGCTCATACACAAACCTGTATGAGCAAAGCCAGGCAGGTGAACGTATTTCTGCCAATCCCCCAAATGGTTCAGAGATAAAGTTTTATAGCATTTGAATAGTCTAATATTATTCACTATCCATTACTTTACACATAGCCAATTCAGGAGTAATTATCATCTTCTTAACAGTATTAACGTGCTCATCAATTTCTTCCAAATATATCATCTGACAGGCAACTTGGTAGAGAAAGGGACATAGACTTCGGTAACAAAGAGACACTGAAAACCTGGCTCTGCCCCCTTAAAATCCTGAGCTAATAAGCTCTCTACTACTGCTTCTCTAAAATAGGAATAATCTTATTCGTGAAATTAGATTATATGAATAATTTATAATTCACCTGTTCTCTAACATATAGCTGGAAACCAGTAAATAATAAACTTAATTCATGTGTCTTCTTTACTAAGAAAATGTTATACAAAATAAAACTGCACAAATTCAAAACTAAGATGGTCTGCATCATTCATATAAGTGTTTTATTTTAAAGAATCAAAATTATTCAGAACCTTTCACCATGTTCCTCTGAAACAAAGTATTAAATTTTTTTTTAAGTCAACCTTTTGAACATAACAAACAAGCAAAGTACGTGGGAATTAACTGTATCTATATTATTCCTATAATTTTTCTTAAATTTGAATTTATATCAAAATAAAGTTACCCAAAAAATTAACAGAAAAGTTTAGTCTTTTCCTATATGTACTCAAAATGTTACAAAAATTAACATTTGGTTACTCTTGTTTTTGCAGAAAGAATAGTGTTCAAAAGTAGAGCAAGAGAGAGTCTCACAGCAAAAGACTAATATTGTATCAATTCGTTTATACTGTAATACAAATAAGTCGTTTTTTATGATATAACAACACATAAGTACATTCTTTTTTTTTTTTTTTTTTGAGACAAGAATCTCAAGCTGTTGCCCTGGGTAGAGTGCCATGGCATACCAGCTCACAGCAACCTCAAACTCTTGAGCTTAGTGAGTCTCTTGCCTCAGCCTCCCATGTAGCTGGCACTACAGGCACCCGCCACAACATAAGTACATTCTTTATAAGAATTTAAACCATTTTACGAGTAAGGCTAATTCCCTTTGTCTAACATGGAGGCAATCAACATGGTGCATTTGTTTAGACGTCTCTTTTTGTATTTATCCAAATATATATGCCCAAACATACATTCATACAGAGAAAAGATAAATATTTCTAAAACTGAGTATTTTGCATATTTTTTGAGATTTTAAAAAACACATATACTACACGTATTATTCTAACAACTTTTTTTACTCAATTCATAATATAGATATACTTTATTAACTGCTATTGAATATGTAGAACAACACATTAGCCATTTTCCTTTCTCTAATTATTCTGATTTACCAAGAAGGCAACATTAAACATCTTTATATATGCCTCTTCTGTAGATGCATAGTGTGCATATTTAAATTTTTTTCTTTCCCTGATTAATTTTTGTTCAACTTTACCAGTATTTTCACATTTACTAGACAATCCTATTTCCTTTTCTGTGAAATGCCTACTCATATTCCTTATTTTTCCAATGGCTTCTTTTTTAATTTGTATGAATTAATGTTTTTTAATTTGTATGAATTCTTTATATGTTCTGGTCACTAATAGAGAAGCAGTTCAGCATGCTAGGTTAAGGACTAACAGGATGGACTCTAAAACCTGCCTACCCATTTGAATAACAACTCTATACTCACTATCTGTCTGATCCTGGTCAACTTACTTAACTGTTCTGTGTCTCTGTTTCCTTGTCATCTGTAAAATGGGGGTAATAATGGTATTATAATGGTAATGGTCTTTATAGAGTTACTGTACAGATTAAATTAGCATGTCTAAAGTGCTTTAAAAGAGTATTATTCATATAAATGTTTTGTCTGAAGCATACACTGCAAATATTTTCTCTTGACCTGTTGTTTGCCTTTTAACTCTTGTTTATAAGTCTTTACTTACCTTTCCTCAAATAGTTCTTTTTCTATCCTATTCTAGTATCAGACATTAGATAAGCAGATAAAATTAATAAATGACTTCCCTTAGTGGATCTCATAATCAACATTTCAAGAACAAAATCAGTCACTGGCTAAAGCATACAGATTTTTTAAAAAAATCTTTCCATTAAAAAAAAAAAGCTAACCTCCTTACAGCATCCACCTCCTACAAATAAATAAGACTGATAATCCAGCAGAAAAAAGGACAAATGAAACAAGTTCACTAAAAACTGGAAATAAAAATGGCCCTTAAAAATATGAAGAGATCCTTGGCGGCACCCATAGCTCAGTGGGTAGGGTGCTGGCCACATACCCTGAGGCTGGCGGGTTCAAACCCAGCCCTGGCCAGCTAAACAACAACTGCAAGAAAAAATAAATAGCTGGGCGTTGTGGTGGGTGCCTGTAGTCCCAGCTACTTGGGAGGCTGAAGCAAGAGAATCACATACGCCCAAGAGTTTGAGGTTGCTGTAAGCTGTGATGCCACTGCATTCTACCAAGGGCGACATAGTGAAACTCTGTCTCAAAAAAAAAAAAAAAAAAAAAAAAAAAAAGAGATCTTCACCCTGATTTAAAAGTACAAATTAAAACTACAAATCATTTTACAGACCAATAAAAATCAAGAAGTTTTAAACTATACCTTATGTGGGTTTAAAGAAATAGTCATCCACACATTGCTGGTGGAAGCCAAATTGGCATATTAATAGTTTCTTTGAAAGGCAATTGTCATTGTATTTCCAAAATAAAAATGACAGAACATTTCAATTCGTTAACATCCTGGAATTAATCCTATAGATAGACACATACTAAAAATGGCATACATACAAGGTTATTCATTGTAGTAAACATTTGTAATAGCAAAAATTAGAAATAACCTAAATATCAACCAATAATGAATGAATTAAACAAACTTCTGTATATCCAGATGATGAAGTATTATAATATGTAGTTGTTAAAAAAGAGACAGCTTTCTTTCTATATAGATATGAAAAATCTTCAAGCTATATTGTTAAGTGTAAAAAAGCAAGATGCATAACAACGTGTACATCTTGCTACGATTTGTATGTTGGTGGAAGGGGTATAGTAATACACGTGCATTGTGTTTGTAAATGTTTAAATAACGTCTGGAAGGACACAACAAACTGGTAATACAAGCTTTTTACAAGAGGAAATGGCTAGGGGATAATAGTAAAAAGGAGTATTTTTCAATGTACGTATCTTTTTGTGTTGGGTATTTGTATTATCTAATTAAATGAATTAGCAAATCTTTTTAAATATATAAGCAAACAAATTAAAACTTCCCTGTGACCACACTGAACTCTCAATTGGGCCCTTTAAATGGTCGCACAGAAGGCTACTATCATTCAGGTAGGGTTTGTGCCTAGTCTGTTTAACTGGCAAAAGCAGAGGTTCACCAGCCTAGGTGCCCAGTATGACCCACTGTGGAACTTTTTAAACCTTAAGATGTCCAGACAGATGTCAGAAATGCTTATTCAGTAGGTCTGAGGTAGAGCCCAGGCATCAGAATTGTTTTAAGTTCAGGGCTGATGTTGCTGGGCAGTCAGGAATGAAAACAGCTGAGGTAGAGCATGACACAAATAAGTAAACAAACAGGTTCAACTCCACCTGTTAGTTTTATCACTAACACTAATTCACAAAGTTCTTAAGAAGGAACCAATAAGAGTGTGTCTATTACCATTTATGAACATATCGCTAGATATGGTGATCTTCATATATTAAATATAGTGTATTTGCAACATTCATAGTAACAAATTAATCCCATGTAGCATTCTAGAAAAAACTTTAATAGTGGATTTATGCCCAATAGGCCATCAGCTGTGCAACACCTGACATCTCTGAGTAATTGATTTGTTCTCTACCTTCCAGCTCTAAATTTCTATAATTCTCTGAGAATACAGACGTCCAAAAACAACTACTGCTTAGGCTTTAGGATAAAACAGTAAGGATCTTTTTTATCCCATTCACAGCTTAGGCCCATTTCACAGTCCAGTGGACTATTTATTATTCCCTAACAGACACTTAGTTTGTATTATGAACTGCTGAATTATTAGTTAATGGTCACAGAAAAAAATTATTTAGAACTCAAACAACTTTATCTAATACATCTTAGATAAATATTTTTTAAACAGTCAATCTTAAAAAAATAGTTACACTAAAGTTACCTTTAAGCACTAAAATGAAAGTATCTTTTAATACTGTCTTAAAGTAAATGATTCAAGTTAAAAACCAATAAAGTGCTAAAAGGGATGTTAATGACCACATCCCAACCTCTCATTTTTTCAAGTAAGAATACAAGAGCTCTGCAAGGTTAAAAAATTTGCCCAAAGTCATTCTGTCATTAAAGGCATTGTTAGAATCAAGCCCACAATTACAAATTTGCCAGTTATAGTTCACTGGTGTATGTGTGTTAGTATAACCTTATAAGGTATGTCATGTTGGATAGGGATTTTTTTTTTGACAAAACTCACATACATGGCTCGATGCCAGCAACATACACCAATGGTGGCGGTTTGAACCCAGCCTGGAGCCAGCTAAACAACTGTAACAACAACAAAAAAAAATAGCTGGACGTTGTGGTGTACGCCTGTGGTCCCAGCTGCTTGGAAGGCTGAAGCAAGAGAGTCACTTAAGCCCAAGAGTTGGAGATTGCTGTGAGCTGTGACGCCATGGCAGTCTACCGAGAGTGACATAGTGAGACACTGTCTCAACAACAAAAAAAACCCTGACATACAAAGCTAAAGATATGCCATAAACATGTCCTCATATATATAAAACATTTGGTAATTTACATTAAAATATGACTATACAACAAAATTTTCTTAACAATTCTCAAAAGAGCATAGAACTTTATTAGTAGATAAAACACATAATCTGATATTATTGTCAAATAATTTTATAAAGCACATTAACAAGGAAATAGGATTAGCATCTACGATTAAAGGATAAAAGGATATGGGTTTATTTTAGCTACATTAGTTCCACGGCCACTTAACGGTCTATTCAAAGAGTTCTAAGATTAAAAAAAAAACTCTATGAACTCATTGAGGTTTACCTCCTGTTTTCCGCAGAGCAAATGATTAGCAGACTGTTCTGTGAACTTTCACAAAGAACCCTTTCTCTCCAGTTCCTATCCCTCTGAAAGATAAGATTCTTCCTCCATCTTAAATAACTCATCATTCTATTTCAAATTTCTGACAATGAATTCTTAGCATGAACAAACCCTTTTAAATCTCGTGCTTTATTAATTTATTAAATAACTCATCTTATTTCAAATATCTGATAAAAATAAATTCTTAGAATAAATAAACCCTTTTAAATTTCTTCCTCTCACAACTCTACTGTAGTTTAATAAAATGTTTTCATTTATACTTTACAGTATTACTTAATGCCAAATAAAAGCAATGTGTAAAGTATGATCATGAGATATTCTTTTCCAGGCTCCAAGCCCAATTAGTAACAATATTCATGAATACAGTCAGGTAACAACATTCAAACAGCCAAATAATAAGCAATCTGAGCATTTAGAAAAATTTAATCCTTTTCCTAATGAGGCAATTTTGGCATAAGTTCAGACCTAAGCTTAGTGGGCACTATAATTTTGAAAGGGATGAACTTCCTGACACAGACCCATGTAGTTTCTTTTATCAATACTAACATCTTTTAGTTTGTCTACTGTATAATTTACAAAACACTTTCATATCTAGTATCTCAAATCATTCTCAGGATAACATTATGAGGTGGGCCATTTTCTAAAGGCCTATTCTAGGCACTCTGCTGACACTGGGATGGTTTTAAAAAATGAACAAGAATGAATTCTACCTTGGAAGAGCTCACAGTCTAAAGGGAGAAATAAATAATTTCTGTGAAATGTGCTATGATAATGAAATAGAGAAAGAATTGTGATTCCCCAGCAGTAGAAAGGCCTAAAACCTTCTTGACAGAGATGGGGGTATAGGTGCCCCAAAGAAAGCTTTGGGCAGATCACACAAAGTGGGCTTTTGAAGGATGAGTGAACATAAATATGACATGAACGTAGGAGTGGTGGGGAAGTCAATTCCAGGCAGATGGAACAGCACATATACAATGGGTAGAGATGAAGCATTATTCCTATTTTTTAAAAAATTATTCTTATTTTTAAGCAGAGGAAGGTAAGCTAAGGTTAGTAGCTTACTACTACATGTGGTTGTCCTAGCCACATGATTACTAATTAACAACGTATAAAGCAGAATACAGGTCCTCTAATTTTAATCAACTTTGTATACTATGAAATGCCAGGACATGTTAGACAAGAACATCAGACACAGATTAATTTTTATCTCATACTCCACTCTATCCTAAGAGATGGTCCATGTCTGACCTAGCTTTTGGGAGTTGAGAGGAAATCACAGGAAGGGAGACTTATTTAATCCTCATAGGAATATTTTGAGATAGGTCATTTTACTATCCCCATTTAATATATGAGAATATGAAGGCCCAAAGAGTTTTTTGGGTTTTTTGTTTTTATTTGAGACAGAGTTTCACTTTGTCACCCACGGTAGAATGCCGTAGTGTCACAGCTCACAGCAACCTCCAATTCCTGGGCTTAGGCGATTCTCTTGCCTCAGCCTCCCAAGTAGCTGGGACTACAGGTACCCGCCACAACGCCCAGCTATTTTTTGTTGCAGTTTGGACGGAGCTGGGTTTGAACCTGCCACCCTGTGTATATGGGACTGGCGCCCTACCCACTGAGCCACAGGAGCTGTCTGAGGCCCAAAGAGTTAAAAGAAGTTAGAAATTAGGTAAAGATTCAAATTCAGGTCTGTAAGTCACCAGGCCTCTAAACTTAAACACTTAACCATATTGAATAAATATATCATCCCTACTTTATCAAATGCCTGTAGGTCTTGGTCTGAAGACAAAAAGGAAACCAAGTGAGTTCTGGAACGCGTCACTAAAAATTCACACAAATGTCCACATTTGGCTTTCTTATTAATCTGCTATTCTTTGAGTAGAGAAGCCTATGTATAAGGTAACATGAGTGCTTTCACCAACATTTTTACAATCTGATTTAACGGGGTGACAGCAAACTTAAAAAGTGGTAAATAAATAGGAGGCAGTCACAAAATAATAGCATAAAGTATAAAGATATACAAAGGAGAAAGTCCTAATCCCCTTTTTTGCTTAAATGTGGGGTTTTCTTGGGAAGGAGGAGGAGTATGCAAATATGCTTCAGGTGTGCAAGCTTACCAGCTACTCACTGCACAGGAATTCAGACCAAAGAATGAAGTCTGGAGTACATCCCTAATTTTCTTTATCAAGGGTTCATATGACAACCCTGGGATACCCAACAACCAAATTTGTCTTTTGAATACATTTAGGGAAGCAGACCATTTGGAAGTGCTATGGTTTCCTAGGGCACTAAAATGTCCTCAAGGAATTGAGGATCAGTCTATGACAACACATTGTCTTATGTGAATTTGCTAATGTCACTTGATTGGCTACAAAAATTGTTTTTCAATATGTCACTCTTAAAGTACACCTTGTAATGCATATGGGAAAACTAAACACAAGAATGCAATCCATCCTCACTTTTCACTGGTATGATTTGAAATTGAAAGGTCTCACCTAAGTCCAGAAAAAAGAACATTTCCTTTCAGGCTAACTATGAGCCCTACAGATCTCGTAACTCTCCAGATCAAAGGCTCTCAATCAGTACTTTGGAATCTGCCAATACATCTTCAGGCTAGTGAACACTATCAGCCTTTCCAAGGTTTCCCAGTGTGGTGAAGAGGAAAGCTGACATGGTTAGTCCCACCCTCAAGCTAGTCAGTATCTTCACTGTCATCCCATTTCTGTGACTTCAGCACCTGCTAGTAATACTTCCAACCTCTCAGCCCCCCTCCCTACAAAACCCACATGTCAGTTTCAGGAAAACAGAAAAAAAGCATCTCTTCCCAGGTTTTGAACATCAACTATCTCTGGATGACACCAGTTAAAAGGAAGGTAAAGAAATGGGGGAGGGTCTCTCTCTATATATGCATACTAATACATTTTTACCTATGAAGCACACACTGAGCTTTAAAGTACACAATTTAAAAAGCAAAAAACTGACTAGGATAACAGATGTAATATTTTCACTATGGTTAAAGCATTAATATCATTCCCAGCATGGATAATCAATCTCCAAGTCTGGGCAGTGGGGTTGCTCTAAACCAGCGGTTCTCAACCTGTGGGTCGCGACCCCTTTGTAACAATGAAAATATGTTGCGGCATTAGGAAGGTTGAGAACCACTGCTAGAAACAAAGCTGTTTTTTAAAATTTGTAGACCCAAGTTCCACTTACAGTGATACCCTCTTAAAAAACTGCTCTTACTAGTCTTTGCCAGGAAGCTGGCAAAAGTGCAGGGCAATGAAATACTTCTGGAAACAGCCCAACCCTACCCTTCAATTCCAAGATAAGAGTATATGCAGTCCCATGGTACAACCTGTAGTTCTGTATCAATGAGGCACCAATGAACAGTGTCTAACATCAAGTGACACTAAAATTTAAAGTGGTAAAAATATGAAAAAACAGGTAAGGGGGGAACTTTGGTCCATTTACAGTTTCCTTAAAGGTTAAATTAGATATACACAAATATTAAAGATACGATTTAATCTAATTTTTGAAAAGATTTTAAATCCTAAAAGGCAACTTTGATGTTAGGAACTAAGACACAGACAACTAAGATCTATTTCTCTGGTGTTATTTTCCAGGTTTGAAAACCATAATCTCTTAAACGCTGCAAGACTACTTCAGGGAATAAAACGGTAAAAAATATATATATATTAAAATTTTTGCTTCTGAGGTTTAATAAAACCCAAAACACTTGAAAGGAGAAACAACCTGAAAAGAGGAAAGTGAGAGAATCTGAGATCAGTTAATAATATCACTATTCAAGGAGAGGAAAATTTTACATCCTGCTCAAGAAAGAGCATGATTAGCCATTTTACTGCAATTCAATTTTCTTCAAATTGAAAAGTACCCCTCACAACTAAGAGTTTTTACTAAAAAAAGAAGCATGTTTCCAACGTAAGTATACAGACAAAAGAAAATAATTAATTTTGTACAAACGCAAAACTAAGATTTATTGAGACATTGTACAAATAGAAAAAAAGGCACTTGGTTTGAATAAACAACCGTAAAAAAAAAAAAATGGCAATCTGACACTAAAGGGTCATTTTAAAACATTTAAATGTCCAAATGACTGAACTCAAATGGTCTGTCAACAGCAATGCTCGGCGACTCTGAGCAAAATTTTGTAGTCAACTGGTTTGCCTCGCTCACAAAAGTAACAATTAAATGTCTGAGAAGGAAAGGAATTAAGTGGGTTAAGTGCAGATTGGATGACTGTGTTTTGAGACCTGCTCACAGGAAGCCACTACATCCTGCCTGAAGTCCCTGTCAGTCACGCCGTCTCTCAGTTCAAGTCCCCGCAGAGCGAGGTGGGGCGAGCACAGGTGTCCGGCCCCGCGCCCCGCCCGCGGGCTCTCGGGAGGACACCCGCGCGGCAGCCACCCGGGGTCGGGCCGGCCTGCTTCCTCCAGCGCAGGGCGCCTTTTTCAACCTGTCGCAGGCTCGGGAGCCCAGGAAACAGGCAGCCCCCTCCCCTCGGGCCAGGCCCACTTCCCTGCCCTCCTCCGTCGCCTCCTCCGGCCGCGCCTCCTCGTAATGACCGCCAGGCTCCCACCTCTGGGCGCTCCCGGCGCCCGCAGCCTCCCGGAGGCCGGAAGCTCCTCACGCCCCCGGCCCACGCCCCCGGCCGCGCCCCGGGCTCCCGCCTCCCCGCGTCCAGGCCGCGCCCGACGGCCGAGCCCCCCACGCCGGCGCAGCGCCAGCCTCCCCCGGCAAATCCCCCGCGGTCCACTCCCTCCCGAGAGGAGCCGCCCCAGCCCACGCCGCCCCGTGGAGGCGACGCCTCCCTCACACACCCCCCTTCCAGCCTCACCGGTGCCGGGCGCTGGCGCCAGGCCCAGGCCCCAGTCCAGGGCCCCTCTCGGCGCCGCGATCTCAGCGCCGGTTGGTGCCGCCGCCCCCGCGCGCCCGCTGCCCCCTCAGCCCCGAGGCAGTCGCCGCTGGGGTGTCCCCCGAGCCCGGCCCCCGCTTACAGATCTTGCCCCGGAGGCTCTGCAGCACTCGGACGTCGCGACTGTCCTCGTCCCCGGCCTCGGGCTCTGCCGTCGCACTCACCGCCGGCGCCTCAGAAGAAGCCGCCGCAGCAGCAGGCGCCGCCGCCGCCATGGTGCCGCCCGGCCTGTGCCGCAGCCCCGCCGCCTGCGTAGCCGGCCGAGGCGGAGCCCAGCGGCTGCCTAGGCCCGGGCGAGCCGCGCGCCTGGCCCCGCCCCCGGGCCGCGGCCCGTCTCGCCCCGCCCCGTCCCGCCGCGGCTCCGCCCCCGCCCCACCCGGTCTCCACGTTAGCCGCGCCCACCTCCCCGGAGCCCAGACCTCCGCGGAAGAAAGGAACTCCAGGCTTGAGTCGCTGGCCAAGTGAGGCTGGTTCCTAGTCGCGGCTCTGAGCAGCCTTGAAATCCCGACAGAGAGCACCCAGGCCCTCCGGTGAAATCCTCCTGGGAATTGGGCTTCCTCTGTAAACAGACCTCCACGTCTCCCAACCCTTGGGAAAAACACAGGCCCTTCCCAGTCAGGGGTACTCTATGGGAAAAGAAAATAAAATGGAATTTGGCAGATGGCTGGACCTCAAAAGTACCTTATTCAAAAGGAGCCGAAAGATGCATTAGCTCCCCCAATAATATCCACAAACTCCTCACCGCCACCGAACACCTCACCTACAAACCTTTACACTTAAGTAAGACCCCTATTCTGCAAAAGGCGGTTCAAGAAAAGGACCATATAGACCCGAGTTCCAGCATGAGAACAGCGTCGGCGACCCTCCCATAGAGAACTTCTGAAGCATCTACCACCACCTGTGCATTTTGGAAGCAGAAGGAGCAAAGAAGCGTTTCCCACCACCACTACCACCACGAGTGGGCATGTTAAAAAGTTGATTGGAATCTGTAAATCTCATAAAGCTAATTGTTAGCTTTATTTCAAGAGAACTCTACAATGAGTAAACTGTATGAATAATACCCTGCCTGGTATGTGATGAGAAAGATGATTTCCTGGTCTTGAAGTTGTTAACTGCGCTGTCCTAAGAAGGAAGAAACTATGACTTAATAGGACAGGGTGGTTCTTTCCCAGGGCAACAACAGGCATCAGTCAGTAAATACTTTTTAAGAGTCAGACATAGTGAAAACCTCAGAGATTACTCAAAGGTCAAGGTGTAGAGAACCCCAGCCTTCCAGCACCTCCGTTTGGAGGAAGACACGAAAAAGGCAGAGGCACTGGAGACAAGAAGTAGGACGAGGAACCTGGGCAGTCAGGCGAGCCTTCCTGGAAAATGCACCTGGTAGGGTGAACTGAAGACGAGCGGGGAGAGGCAGGTGCCTAGACGTAGGAGAAGCTGGTGCAGACGCCAGCAGCCAGGGAGAATGGCCAGAGTCTGGCGCGTGTCTGGAGCTGAGGAGCAAAGCTTCCCGTTCTGCCTGTGCTGTGGGTGATCCCTGTTCTCCCTATGGGATCTTTGCATCTCTTGGAGAAAGTGACTTACCTCCTCTTCTCTGGATGTTTTCCTGTCATTCCAAACAATAAGTTTGAAACTGAATCTCCTACTTCCTTTTCAAATCTGAGTTCATACCCATATACTGTTATTCAGGCTAGAAATTCTGTCTTATCTCTTGACCCCATATTGTTTTCAGTTGCCACATCCTTCTGACTTTGCTGAAATCTCTTTTCTCCCTCCCTTCTTTTCCATACCTTTTTCCATCATTGCCCTTGTTAAAATTTTCTTCATTTAAAAAGCATCAATGTCTTACAGCTGGGATTTTGCTTTATTTTTAAAGGCATGCCCTTTTACATGTGCAACATTTGGGCAAGTTACTCAACCTTTCTGAATCTGTTTCTTTAACAGCAAAATGGAAATAACCCTTCAAAGGGTTATTTATTAGGATTAAATAATTGTTGGGACCATGTGTGTGAAGCATCTAGTAGAACGCTGAGCACACAGTGGCATTAACTCAGGAAACGTGACCTCATGCTCTTGACTGAAATTCTTGTAATAGGTCTTCCATCCTTCTCATTCCTCTTACCACTTAATCTTCCGAAAGCAAAAATTGGAGTTTTTCAGTTGCTTGCTTAAAAAAAAAAAAGTCAATGGCTTCATTCATCCCTTCAGCCAGCACGTAAATATATGCTACAGGTCATGAACAGTGCTAGAAACGACTAAAGAATAAAGTTCAAATTCGTCAGCCAAGTGTGCAGGGTTGGGCTTAGACCCAGCCTACCACTCCTCTTCTCACCAGCCTTCCACTTGCCTGGCAACGTGCTGCTTTGTTTGTCTGTCTCCTTCTCTCATAGGGGTTTTTATTTCTACATGGTATTGTATGAGTCTGTATAGTTGTTTCATCTCTTCTCCTTCAATAAATTTAAACTCCTTCAATAAATATCTATTGAATGAATGGGTGGAATCCTATTAGCTCTCTTATTTCTTCCACTCTGCAGACTCTGGAGTTTTCCTTTTGTGAACATTCTGATTTGTATGTATTATTTATTATCATACTTGCCCAAATGGTCAAAATAGAAATAGAAAACCGAATAACTTATAATTTGAAATTAAAAGCTAGTTTTTAAAGGTTCCTTTTTTCCTTTCTTTAAAATCAATACCTATAATTCTTCTAATTTCCCTTCGTTTTCACTAGCTGAACTCCAAGTACATAACTCTATTATAAAATTGTGATGAAAGGTATGAAAACAATTTTACATGAAGTGACACTCCACTATTTTTTTCTACCAGGCAGTCTTCCTGTTGCAGATTTCAGACAATGTCACTAAAATCCAAAACATCAGTTATTCATCATCTGAAGTCACTTTTAATTACTCTATTTCTGAATAAACATTGAAGGATATTAATTTTTTTTTTTTTTTTTTTTTACTGATACTGCCCTACTTTGAAGAGCTCTTTAGTAAGGTTAATGTTTCCTTCATATGAAATATTTGGGAAATAAAAAGTCATGTAAAGACTAATAAAACTTACAGTAAAAATACAAGAGGGCTGCTCCATTTTATCTCCTTTATTGCCCTTGCATTGTGTTTTAAGTTTGTCTAGAGTTCCTCTCATTTCTTCATGATGTTTAGTAACTGGAACACTTGCATCATACACAGGCTTGCACTTTACTTCCTTCCTCAAATTATTAATGAATGTATTTAAAGGCTATCACTGCTATCTCTAACCTCCATTCTGATGAGCAACCATTCACTACTATGTCTTTTCCTGTTTCTTAACCATGTTTTAACCCATTCAGTCATTTTTAACTCTTATATTGGCTTGCTTCCTGATGGATGATGTAGGAAAACTACCTTGACTCCAAATAAGAAGAACAAGTCCTCCAACTAGAAACTAATTTCAGAATTTGTCAGTTCTGTTATATTTTTGAATCAGCCCATACCAACCATATCATCATAAGGGGTAGCTCCTGACCCTGAGTTATTTGTCACCTTCCTTCTGGTGAGTCAGGGAAGAGAAATGTGCTTGCTTTTTAATATTTAAATGTAGATCATTTTCAGAGTTGTATACTCATGAGATAGAATTATTTCTGGTGGGCTGGTAAGGAGGCAAGTTCCTTTGGTCATGGATGATTTCTTGTCCCCATCCATCTCATCAGAGTTCTGTTTGTGTATTAAGTATTATGCACTCAGTTACTTTGTGTAAACAACATCTAAATCCAGTCAGTATTTTTCTTTCTGATAATGTTGAAGTGGTGGAAGGTGAGGAGAGACCTTACATAGTAAGAAAACTTTCTTTTTAACATTTTAACTCATCATCAAACAGGGCCATAACAAAGATGTGTCCAACAATGTGGACAATATTTTATCCTAAAATCTCTAGTTCCCCCACCGAAACTATTTTCAAATTTGCTTAGTTCCTAGAAGAGGACATTAAAGGCCTGAATGTTGGAGCTTGGGACAGTTCATGCCTTAGGCCAGCGTGATTTCGGTGGTTTCTCAGCCCTCCTCCTTTTGAACTGGGAAGGCGTATCCCTCAGTGCACCCTTCTTGTCATTTAAGTTATTGAAACAAGGGATGTGAAAGAAAAACTGGGGGGCGGCCCCTGTGGCTCAAAGGACTAGGGCACCGGCCCCATATGTTGAAGGAGGCAGGTTCAAACCAAGCCCCAGCCAAAACTGCCAAAAAAAAAAAAAAAAGAAAAAAAAAAAAAAGAAAAGAAAAGAAATAGAGAAAGAAAGAAAAGAGGGGGCAGAGACAAGATGGCTGACTGAAGCCAGCTTTCCACAGAGGCTCCCGTCCAGAAGGAGAGTTAAAGGACAGAAATTTAGCAAGTAACCTGGTGGATTAGAGCTGCACCAAGAGAGAAGGTTGAAGAACGCACATCAACCCCGCTGAGGCGAGCTGTGACCCCAAGGATACAAACAACAGGTACAAAATCCATCACCAAGCGGACGGGAGTCCCCTCCCCATGAGAATGGCTCAGAGTGCCCCACAAACAAACAAGCAGAGTTCAAAGGTCCTCCCATTACACTCAACAGAAGAGATCCTCTACAAACTGGACCTGCCTCCCCTACTAGGGTGCCATGGCGTTCTCCTGCCAGGCATAAAACTGTATAAAACTGTATATATTCTCTACCTGCAACTCTGAGCTCCCAGCACTCCCCTCCACTCTCACTCTGAGGTCTGTCCCCCAGGAGTCCAGAATCTTTGGTGATTTCTCGAGGGGTGTGGACAGGGCCTAAGCTGCAGCTGGTCAGTGCTGATTCTGGGGCACGGGAGTGAGGAGAGGACGGTCGGCTGAGAGGGAACCACACGGGAGCAGCAGTGCCCCAAGGCACAGAGCAACAGCCATCTTTTAGCAACAATAGGGCTGACTCTTGGATATTCTGAAGACATGCCCCCGTCTCCCTGGGCAACCAGAGGAAGCTGGGCATCTACTCAGGTGGCAAACACCATGGAACAGATCTGGGACAGAAACGCAGACCACGTGAGTAAAGGGTTTGCCTGAGGTGGTACTGACCTGGGTGGAGTGCGGGGACTAGAAATGCACACACAGAGCTGGGAAGTTCCCAGGGTGGGGCTGACCCAGAGGACCGTTTTACTGAGCCTACAACACACCCGGCCCTCAGGGGATCATCAGCCTATAGACAAAGGAAGACAGGAGGCTAGAACTGACAGCTAACCTGCAGGAGCAAAGACAGGGCCTGAGGTGCAGGCTCTGGGAACTCAAAACAGCTTCTCTTCTGCAGGACAATGTAGCAGGGACAGAAACAAGTTCCCGCAAAGTTGTTCTGTTCTGTTCTGTCAGTAACATCAATCAGGAGCGGGACTGGAACTGAGTGAACACTCCCCAGCCTCCATCAAGCACCCAAGGTTGTTGAGCCTCACCTCCCCTGCTAGATAGAGGCAGAGAGCAGCGGCCTGGCTCAGCAGAAATAGATTTCCTTATGATTCAGGCAGGTGCAACACCCTGGAGTATCTGTTCACTACAGGCAGCTGGTTCACAGCCCTGCGGGGCTATCAGTGACTGGGTGTGACAGAGGTGCAAGGTGGAGAAGGAAGCATCAACCTTCCCAGACTGATCTATTTGCTGGGTGGATCCTCCTGACTCCACAGAGCACTGGAGCCAGCCATATCAGAGTAGTCACCAGACCCCTGCAATCCAGTCACCAGAGACCTTTTAAACTCTCCCAGGTGAGACAGGTGCTGACTGAGACAATTGATTTGGACCTTTTGAACTGAGCCAGTTGCCTGAGGACTATTTAGGTGGTGCCCTGGGTGTGTGATTGTAGGAAGGTTTAATTTTCCTTTTCCAATTGTTACCTGTGGGGGGGCAGGGGTAACTTAATTGCTGGTATTTCTCCACAGCTGAGAGTGCAACCCAAAGTAACTGTTCCACTAGG
This sequence comes from Loris lydekkerianus, assembly GCA_963574355.1. Taxonomy (NCBI): domain Eukaryota; kingdom Metazoa; phylum Chordata; class Mammalia; order Primates; family Lorisidae; genus Loris; species Loris lydekkerianus. Next base: position 16,967 of record CAUYPK010094149.1, read on the forward strand.
GTCGAACAGAGACCAGCTGAAAACAAGACAGAACCAACTAGCCTAACCACACCTAACTGGTCCCCAGTTTCTCAGGCCATAGCACTATACCGGTCCTCAACAAAGCTCCAGGGAAAATTCAAACAGTGTAAAACAATCATGGGGTAGTATCTGGTAACATGAATAACCAGAATAGATCAACCCCCCAAGGAAAGATATGGTAGATGTAAATGAAAATCCCATTCATAAACAGCTGGCCGAGATGTCAGAAATTGAATTCAGAATTTGGATTGCAAATAAGATTAATAAAATGGGGGAAAATTTGGAATTATAAATTTGAGCAGTAATTCAAAAGTTGGAATTAGAAATTTGAGGAGAAATTCAAAAGTTGTCTCAAGAATTTAATGAATTTAAAGACAAAACCACCAAAGATTTTGACACACTGAAGCAAGAATTTGAAGCCCTCCAAGATCTGAAAAATACAGTAGAATCCCTCAGAAACAGAGTGGAGGAAGCAGAAGAAAGAATTTCTAACATTGAAGACAAAGACTTTTTTTTTTTTTTCTTTCTTTCTTTTTTTTTTTTTTTTTTGTATTTTTCTTTATTTTTTATTGTTGGGGATTCATTGAGGGTACAATAAACCAGGTTACACTGATTGCATTTTTTAGGTAAAGTCCCTCTTACAGTCGTGTCTTGCACCCAAAAGGTGTGGTACACACCAAAGCCCCACTTCCCAACCTCCTTCCCTCTCTTTGCTCTTCCTTTCTGATTTCATTTCTTTCTTTTTTTTTTTTTTAAGCAGGAACTCAACTTTATTGCGTCAAGCAGCCGCTTATATAGAGTGTGGGGAGGGGCAGGGAAAGAAAGTGGGGGATGAGGTGCGTGACAGGGTTGGGCCAATGGCATGGTACCACGTTGGCTGTATCTAGGTAGAAGCAGTGTCAGGCCGGGCCTTGCTGAGTCATTGCTACGCGGAAGTAGCTCGATGGATCTACTTCTAGTCAGGCTCAGAAAGTTGCACTAGGCCTCAGGCACATGGCAGGGCCCAACAATTCCCTCTTTTGTTTTTTGTATGGTGGAAAAACATAGCCCCTGTCTTAGGTTGCCTGCTCTTGCAGTTTCAGTCTTACCCGTCATGGGGATACAAACA
>CAUYPK010094150.1:0-21805 GCA_963574355.1 Loris lydekkerianus
TTATCCTAATACCAAAACCAAACAAGAAAAGAAAACTACAGACCAATATCTCTTTTGAACATAAACACAAAAATTGTCGATACAACTAAGAAAATGCCAGGAAGGCTATGTTAACCAGTGTGATGAAAATGTGTCAAACGGTCTATAAAACCAGTGTATGGTGCCCCATGATCGCATTAATGTACACAGCTATGATTTAATTAAAAAAATTATCAATACAAGTTCCTCAATAACAGATTAGCAAAGCAAATCCAACAATGTATAAAAAGAATTATACACTGTAACCAAGCAGGATTTATCTCAGGTTGTAAGGCTGGTTCAATGCTCAAAAATCAGTTAATGTAATCTAACTCATCAGATCCCAGGCTAAAGAAGAAAAAGCACATGATCATATTGTTAGATGCAAAAAAAGCCCTGGACCAATTCAACACCAATTCATAATAAAAACTCTCAGCAAACTAGAGAATAGAGAAAAAACTTCTTCAACTTGATATGATATAGAACATCTACAAAAACCCCTCCAGATGACGTAAAGATAACATAGAAACTACAAGCTTTCTCACCAAGCTTAGGAAAAAGGCAAGGATGTCTCATCATTCATTTCCAACATTATACTGGAAGTCCTATGTAATGCAATAAGACAAGAAAAAAATTAAATTGTATACTGACTGGGGAGGAAGAAATAAAACTGTCTTTTTGCAGATGGTATATATGATTGTCTATGTAGAAAACGCAAAAGAATTGAAAACAAATTTAAAAAATCTTCCTTGGAACTAATAATTGATTATAGCAAATTGCAAGATACAAGGGTAATTTATAAATTGCTTATACGTTTGACAGTAAACAGGCCCCCATTGCCAGGGCAAGTAGGTAAAAAGGCAAAGAGGCCTGGTTTTGTTTCTGAGACAAGATCTCACTCAGTTGACTGCAGGGGCATCATCATAGCTCACACAGTCTCCAACTCCAGGCCTCAAGCAATCCTGCCTCAGCCTCCCGAGGAGGTAGAGCTATAGGCATTCACTGCTGTGCCTTGCTAATTTTTTTAATTTCTTGCAGAGACAGGATCTCACTCTTATCCATTGTGGTATCTTATCCTGGGTTCAAGTGATCTGACCACCTTGGCCTTCCGAAATTCTAGGATAACAGGCCTGAGCCACTATGCTCAGCCAGAATTTGTCAGGTTTTAAAAAACCCTATTTTTTACTGACGAGGATTCCTCAGTGTCTCCATTACAAAAGATGGAACTGATCATTAGAAGAAAGCAAAACTTACACATTTCTGCTTCATAGAAATGTAAATGTTAATTTGTGTTTTAAATTATAAGGTATAGTTAATCTCAAAAATAAAATCAGAACAGAGGAAAAAATTATATGAACTGATTAGTTTATTTTCCCTTTACTTGCAAAAATGTGTTTCTGGGTGGTATGGCGGTAAGCTCCAAGAAAGAATAATTGTCCAATGTGTAGCATTCTGTTTTATATGGTTTGTACAAAGTATCATCAGTCAAATCAGCAACACAAGACTACTATATTAGGCCTTAAGAAAATGACAAAACAAGTAGTACAAATAGTCACATTTTCTGCTTTTGAAAAAAATGTAACTAGTAAAGAAATGAGTAATAGAAACAGATAAGGTCATATATTGGATTCTCAAAAGAGAGAATACAGACCCTTAAGGCTTTAAACAAGAGGACAGATCTTATTTACTTTTTTAGCACCTACCAGTAGAATGCAGCGGAAATGATGCAGTCCTAGAATTTTCTAGCTTAGGTCATAAAAGGCAATGCTGCTTCCACTTGTTCATAGGGGCTCTTGCCTACTTGGAGCCCTGGGAACTCTTAGCGTGTTGAGGTTGTTGTGTTGTTAGGAAGCCAAGCCTCATGGAAAGGTCTCGGGTCAGCAATCTTCAAGCCCTCCAATCCATTTGGCAGACATGTAAGTGAAAGAAACATTGGATGAATCAGATGAAGCCATCCCCAGCCATTGAATCACAGACAGTCACCCCTAGCCTTCGAGACTCTGTCAAGGCCCTGGATCTTACGGAGTAGAGACAAGCCATCCTCAGTTTGCCCTTTGTGGATTCCTGGTTCACAGAATCTGGGAGTATAATAAAATGTCTTTTGTTTAGGGTGCTTTGTTATATAACAACAATTATTGAAACAGTTGTAAAACTTAAAAAAAAAATTGTCTTAGAAACATTGCTATTGAAATTTGTCAAATTTGTCAATGTGTCAACTACACCCGCTGAATAAACGTTTATTGAGTTTTTCTTCCATGTCAAAAAAAAAAAAAGTAAATTGTTTTTCTGTATATCAGCAATGAACTAATGGAATTTGAAAGTAAAAACAATACCATCATTGTCATTTACATTTGAACCTCTAAAAATTAAATTCTTAGGTATGAGTCTAACAAAATATGTATAATACCTATGTGAGCAAAACCACAAAACTATGATGACAGAAATCAAAAAAGAACTACATAAATGGAGGAAGACTCAATATTGTCAAGATATCAGTTCTTCTCAGGTCAATACACAGATTCAATGCAATCCCAATAAAATTCCCGACAATTTACTTTGTAAATATTGACATACTGTTCCTAAAGTTTATATGGAGAGGCAAAGGACCCAGATTTTCCAACAAAATATTGAAAGAGAAGAACAAACTTGTAGGACTGACACTATGCAACTTTGACTTGCTATCAAGACAGTGTGGGATTGGCAAAAGAACAAACAGATAAATTGAACAGAGCCAGGAACAGATTCACATAAATATGGTCCACTGATATCTGATAAGTGAATAAAGGCAATAAAATGAATCAAAGATAGTCTTTTCAACAAATGGTTCTAGAACTAGAAATCCACATGCAAAAAATGAATGAAGACACAAACTTTACATCTTTCACAAAAATTAACTCAAGGTAGACCATAGATCTAAATGTAAAATGCAAAACTACGTATATTCAACTCATAGATGATAACATGAGAGAAAACCTAGATGACCTTGGATATAGTGATGACTTTTTAGATAAAACACCAAAAGCTTGATCCATGAAAGAAAGAATTGATAAGCTGAACCTAATTAAAATTAAAAAAAAATTATGCTCCACAATAGACACTGTTAAGAGAAAGAGAAGATAAGCTACACACTGGGGAGAAATATTTGCAAAAGACATATTTTATACAGGACTTACCCCAAATATACAAAGAACATTTAAAACTCAGCAATAAGAAAATAAACAACCCAATTAAAAAGTGGGTAAAAGACCAGAACAGACACTATGTAGACGTTGAATAAGCAGAAGAAAAAAAAAAAGATGCTCAACTTCAATATGTCATTAGGTAATTAGAAATTAAAACAACGAGATTGCACTACCCACCTAGTAGAATGGCCCAAATCCAAAATATACAACACCAAATGTTGGCAAGGATATGGAGCATAAACTCTCATTCATTGCTGGTGGGAATGCAAAATGGTACAGCCACTTGGAAAAGACAGTTTGTTGGTTTCTTATACAACTAAACATACTTTTACCATATGATCCAGCAGTTGTGCTTTTTGGTATTTATCCAAGTGAGTTTAAAACTTATGCCTACACAAAAACCTGCACATAAATGTTTATAGCAGCTTTATTCATTATTGTCAAAACTTTGAAGCAACCAAGATGTCTTTCCATAGGTGAATGGATGAATTAGCTGGGGAGCATCTTACTTATTCAAAGGAATATTATTTAGTGCTAAAAAGAAATGAACTATTAGGCTATGAAGAAACATGAAAGAACTTTAAACACACATTTCTAAGTGAAAGAAGCCAATCTGAAAAGCCTACATACTACAAGAGCCTGATTATATGACATTCTGTAAAAGGCAAAACTATGGAGACAGTAAAAGGATCAGCTGTTACCGGGGGCTGGGGGAGGAATAGTTGGAGCACAGAGGACTTTTAGGAAAATGGAAGTATTCTGTATGATAGGATAATGGTGGATATATATCATATGGATTTGTCAAAGGCCATAGAATATACATCAAAAGTGAACCCTACTATAAATTGTGGACTTTTGGTGACAATAATGTGTCGATATAAGTTCATCTATCACAACAAATGTACCATTTTGATAGTGGAAGAGATTGTGGGGGCTGAAGATATATGGTAAATCTCTGTGCTTTCCAGTCAGTTTTGCTGTGAAACTATTCACTACATATCCTACTGACAATTAAAATATTATATTCTGATGAATCTATGTCAATACATTTAAAATTTTGAGTGAAATGATGGCCAAATTTCTTGAAAAATGCAACTTACCAAATGTTGCAGAAGACAATATAATCTTATATTTATTAGAAAAAATATATCAGGAATTAAACATTTTCCCACAAATAAAACTTCAAGTCCAGACGGTTTGACTGCTAAATTCTTCCAAACATTAAAGAAAGAAATAACACCAGTTTTACACAACACAGAGAACAGAAGAGAAGGAAACAAAAGAACACTTCCTAACTTCTTAGATGAGGGCAGCATAACCTTGATATTAAAACTGAACTAGAACATTATAAGAAAGGGTGATCACAGAACAATTTCTGTCAAAACACAGATAAAAAGAATACTAAACAAAACAATAGCAAATCAATCCAGTGTTATATAAAAATGATAAAGCATCATGAAAAATTTTAAGTCATTCCAGGAATGTGAGGTTGACTTCCCATCTGAAAACCAATTATGTAACTTCACATTAAAAATATAAAAGAGTGAAATCATATTTCAGTAAGTGTCTAAAAAGCATTTGATAGTCTGGTGCAGTGGCTCACTCCTATAATCTCAGCACTTAGGAGGCGGAGGTGGGTGGATTGCCTGAGCTCACAGGTTCTAGACCAGCCTGAGCCAGCATGAGACCTCATCTCTACAAATAGCTGATGTTGTGATGGGCGCCTGTAGTCTCAGCTACTTGGAAGGCTGAGGCAAGAGAATCGCTTAAGCCCGGAGTTTGAGGTTGCTGTGAGCAGCCCTCTATCAAGGGTGACAAAGTGAGACTCTGTCTCAAAAAAATAAATAAGAAAAAATAAATAAATGAAATTTTCTTAATCTGATATTGAATATGTTTATAAAAAGCTATAGCATACTTTATACTAAGTGATACAATATATTAAAACTATCCCTTTGAAATCAGAACAAATCAGGATGTCTACCACTCACCATTTATATTCAATAGCTTATCAAAAGTTCTAGTCCAGTGGTTCTCAACTTTCCTAACCCTGGGACCCTTTAATACAGTTCCTTATGTTGTGGTGACCCCCAACCATAAAACTACCTTTGTTGCTGTGTTTGGACCGGGTGTATGTGACGGTGTTGGTGCAATGATGTCATCACACCGGGTATGTATGTGGACCTATCTGCATGTGAGTGGACCCACCTGGAGACAGAGGAACCGAGTCTCAGTTCCTAAGACCATCGGAAGTAAGTGTTTTGTGATGGTCTTAGGCGACCCCTGTGAAAGGGTCATTCGACCCCCAAATCATGACCCTCAGGTTGAGAATTGCTGTTCTATCCAGTAAAATAAGGCATGAAAAAGAGCTGAGTGCAGTGGCTCATGCCTATAAGCCCAGGGTTTTGGGAGGCTGAAGCAGGATTGCTTGAGTCCAGGAGTTTGAGACCAACCTAGGTAATATAGTGAGACCTCATCTCTAAAATAAAATTTTAAAAAATTAGCTGGGCACTGTGACACATATCTATAGTCCTAGCTACTTGGAAGACTGAGGCAGGAGGTTTATTTGAACAGGGGAGTTTGAGGTTGTAGTTGCAGTGAGCTATGATCACACCATTTTACACCAGCCTGGGTAACAGAACCAAACCCTGTCTCCAAACAAACAAACAAAACCAATAACAACAAAAAAAGAAAAAAAGAAGAAAATAAATAAATAGTAAAAGCTCTGAAAAGAAAAAAATTATGTATGTAGGAAAATTTTTTAAACTACAGATTTGCTATAAATGAATATGTTTAGGAAAGTTGCTGGAAACAAGGTTGATATACAAAAATTTCTGGCAACAGCAATCAGAAAATGAAAAAAATTTCGTTGACAATAGCATTTTTTTGAAGTTAAAAAAACCCAAATACCTAGGAATAAATCTGGCAAAATATGTTTATGTTTTTCTATAGAAAACTACAGAATATTACTGAGAGGAAGCAAAGACCTTTTCAAAAATATAGAAGGCTTTTCACAGTGGCTTATACTTATCATTCTAGCACTATAGGAAGCTGAGGTGGGAGGATTGCTTGAGGTTAGCTGTTTAAGACCAGCCTGAGCAACATAGTGAGACTCCATTTCTACAAAAAATAAAATAAAAATAAAAATTAGCCACGCTTGTGGGCTAAAGCCTACATTCCCGGCTTCTTGGAGGCTGAGGAGGGAGGATTGCTTGATCCTAGAAATTTGAGGTTGCAATGAGCTGTATAACACCACTGCACTCTAGTCTGAGTGACAGACCAGACCTTGTCTCAAAAATACAAAACCAAAAATAGAGATATATTGTGTTGGTAGATTGGTAGTATCATATTGTAAAGTGGTTAATTCTTCCTGCAGTTAAACTACAGATTCAATACAAACTTCATAGAACCTCATCAACTGCCAGTAGGAATGTAAAATGATACAACTTCTTTGGAAAATAGTTTTACATTTCCTATAAAAGATAAACATACTATTACCATGTGGCCAAGGAATTTCAATCCTAGGTATATGTTCAAGATAAATGAAAACATACTTCCACACAAAAACTTGTACACAAATGTTCACAGTGGCATTATTCATAATAGCTCAAATTTGGAAACAACTGATGAATAAACAAATGTGGTACATCCATGCAATGAACTATTATTCAACCATGAAAAGGAATGAAGTGCAGGTAGATGCTACAAGATGGATAAATGCAAAAATGATGCTAAGTGAAAGAAGCCAGTCATAAAATGCTACATATTTATAGACCTTTTCAAAAAGGGGATGAGAATGTTTATGAAATGTCCAGAGCAGCCTTGTCTATAAAGACAAAAATAGAATTAGTGGTTGTCTATGATTAGGGATGGGGGGATTTGAATGTTTTTTTTTTTTTTTTCTTGAAGGGTGATGAAACTATTCCAAAATTGATTGTGGTGATGACTGAACAACTCTATAAAAATACTAAAATCCTGGCTCGGTGCTTGTAGCTCAAGCCTCTAGGGTGCCAGCCACATACACCTGAGCTGGTAGGTTCAAATCCAGCCCGGGCCTACCAAACAGCAATGAGGGCTGCAACCAAAAAAGAGCTGGGCATTGTGGTGGGAGCCTGTAGTCCCAGCTACCTGGGAGGTAGAGGTGGGAGAATCGCTTGAGCCCAGAAGTTGGAGGTTGCTGTGAGCTGTGATGCCACAGCACTCTACCCAGGGTGACAGTTTGAGGCTCTGTCTCAAAAAAAACAAAACAAAAACTAAACTAAATTAAAATTCATTGAATTAAACACTTATTTAAATGGGTGAGTTGTGTGATGTGTAAATAATATTTCAGTAAACCTAGTTTTTAAAAAACAATTTTAAAATTCCTGAAAGTTCTTTTTTCTTTTGGTGGAAACTGACAAGCTGATTCTAAAACTTATAGGAAAATGCAAAAGGCCAAGAACAACAAAGTCAATCATGAAGAAGTACCAAATTGGAGGACTTAAAGTATCTATTAGTAAGATTATTACAAAGTTACAGTAATTAAAATGGTTGGGATTGGCAAAACTTACAGAGGATGGGACACAATAGAGTCCAGATGTAGCCCCACTCCTATACAGTCCAATGAGATGATATGAAGAAAGAATGACCTTTTCAATAAGTGATACTGGATACATTTGATATTCATTTGGGAAAAAAAATGAATTTTGACTACTGCCTCACTAGATGGTAAAATTAGATCCTAGGTAATCCACCTAGACAATGGAAACATTCTGAAGGAATAAAAATTGTCACCTAGAATTCTATACCCAGTAAAAATATCAATCAAGTATGAGGGTAGACTAAAAACATTTTTGAGTGTTCAAAGTTTCAGAAATTGTACCCCCTTTGCACACCTTTGCGTGAATCTATTGAAGGATGAGCTCCTAAGAAACAAGAGAGTAAGACAAAAAGGGGGGAAGACATAGACTTTGAGAAATGAGAGAATCAAATCTCTGAAAAAGGCAAAGGGAATCCTGAGATAGATGGTACAGGAGATTACAGCTTCAGAGCTGTTCATCTAAGCCAGAGAGCAATTGGTTAGGATTGGGGTGGATCAAAAGCCTTCAGAAGAGGTCGAAGAGGAAAGTGATAGACTATCTCATGTGTCTGAACATCCTGACAGGGGATTTAGACAACTGGGGGAAAAATAATGGTAATTACATAGAAAACTAAATGAACCTCAGCAACAACAAGATGATTATCAACTCCAGGAAAGCCAAAAAGCACAAATGATCACAGCACAATACACAGCTCAGATGAGAATAACATTTGCATAGTTATTGTAAGGTAAACACTGGATATTGGCTTAACCAAAATTGTCATGTAATCATATTGGGAAGTTGGTGGGATTGGAAGTCTGGCCAAATGTGGTAAAAGAAATAAATCCCCATCTTCTGTGCTGGAAGGTCAAAAGGTTATGCCCACACCTGAAAAATCAAGAATTCATAACAAACATACGTTATTTAGAGATACAGAGAATGTCTTTAAAAATCAGCTGATTGCATTGAAAATCACTGGTTCTGGGGATAAGGAAATCAGTATAAAGGAAGATGAGAGTATTGCTTTTCTTTACATGGCATATAGATTCTAAATGGCATCTAAATTAAACTCTCTCTCTCCACACACACACACACACACACACACACACACTCACACATACACACACACACACAAATATATACATATACCCCTTTGGTAAAAAAAGTTAAAAATTTTTAGAGATGCAATCTTGCTGTATTGCCCAGGCAGGAGTGCAGTGGCAAATCATAGCTCACTGCATCCTGGAACTCCCAGGCTCAAGTGATCCTCCTATCTCAGCCTCCTGAGTAGCTGGGATTACAGGCATGAGCCCCTGGACCCAGTTATCTTTGGTAAGAATAAGAACTAAATTTTTGCCGGGCGCAGTGGCTCACACCTGTAATCCCAGCATTGTGGGAGGCTGAGGAAGGAGAATTGCTTGAGTTTAGGAGTTCAAGACTCGCCTGAGCGACAGTGAGACCCCAACTCATGAAAAAAATGGAAAAACCCAGCTGGGCGCAGCGTTCCAAAGGCTGAGGCAGCGGGGTGCCTGCAGCCCGAGTCTGAGGTTGTGGTGAGCTACCACGCCCACTGCACTCTGCTCAGGGGCATAGGGTGGGACCCTGTCTCAACAACAACAAAAAAAAGTAAAGAAATAAAAAATAAAGCAACAGAATAAAATAAAAAAGCAAAAAACAATAAATAAAAATAAAAAACAAACAAACAAAAAAAAGAACTAAATTTTTAAAAAGTCAGTGTGGGTGGGCGGCACCTGTGTCTCAAAGGAGTAGAGCACCGGCCCCATATACCAGAGGTGACAGGTTCAAACCCAGCCCCGGCCAAAAACTGCAAAAAAAAAATAAAAATAAAATGTCAGTGTGGGCTGGGTGCAATGGCTTATACCTGTAACTTCAGCACTTTGGGAGGCCAAGGTGGGAGGACTGAATTTCAGTAAAATTAAGTAAGGACTTCTATTTACCAAAAGCCTTTACTAATCCCTGAGAATTGGAACATACCCTACTTAGCAAAGTATCTCAAGAATGGAGGAAAAACTATCCAATGTACTTAGTATTATTATGAAACCAATTTACAGTCACTCACACTTTCATACAAAGAATAGATCAAACTATGGCCCAGGATGAGGGGGGGATGGGCAGAAGGGGGATGTCAGATGGAGGGAGGGTGAATGGTGGGATCACACCTATGGTGCATATTGCAAGGGTACATATCAGATCTATTAAGTATAGAGTATAAATGTCTTAACGCAGTAATTAAGTAAATGAGGTGAGGGATATATTAACCAGTATGATGTAAGCATTCCAAATTGTATATGAAATCAGCACACTGTACCCCATAAATGCATTAATGTATACATGATCTACCTGTTTATGATTTAATAAAAAAAAACTTTACTGAGAGAAAAGGCAAGCCATGGAGTGAAAGATATTTTCAATACATGTATCTGACAAAAGACTTACATCTAGAACATATAAAAAATATTCTACAGAATAAAAGAAAAATACAAATAGTCCAATTTTTTTAAGAAAATGGGCAAATGACTTAACATGCTTTTTTTTTTTTTTTTTTTTTTTGCAGTTTCTGGCTGGGGCTGCGTTTGAACCCTCCACCTTTGGCATATGGGGCCGGCACCTTACTCCTTTGAGCCACAGGCACTACCAGTTAACATGCTTTTCTTAAAGGAGGATATCAAAGTGTCTCACAAACAGAAAGGTAGCACACTTATCAGAGAAATGTAAATCAGTATCACAAGGAGAGGCCTCTACACATTGGCTAGAATGGCTAAAATGTAAAAGATTAATAACAGTAAATTTTGGTTAGGATACGGCCACTGGAACTCTCATTGTGCTGCAAAGAGTGTAAATTTGTACAACCACTCTAGAAAAAACTCTGGAAATGACTACTGAAGTGGAAGATATTCATTCCCGATAATCTAGCAGTTTGCGTTTATATACAATGGAAGTGCGTGTACGTATGTACCAATGGGCATGTGCAAGTTTGTTTGTAGCCACAGTACTTCTAATGGTAAAAAGCCTAAAGAATCAAAGGGTCCATAAATTATAGTATATTCATTCAATGGAATAAGATAAAACAATGCCAAAGGGGCCAGGTGCAGTGGCTCATGCCTGTAATCCTAGCACTCTGGGAGGCTAAGGTCTGAACTCATGGGTTTGAGACCAGCCTGAGCCAGAGTAAGACCCAGTTTCTAAAAATAGCCGGGCTTTGCAGCAGGCGCCTGTAGTACCAGCAACTTGGGAGGCTGAGGCAAGAGAATCACTTGAGCCCAAGAGTTTGAGGTTGTTATGAGCTATGACGCCAGAGCACTCTACGGAGGGTAACAAAGCGAGACTCTGTCTCAAAAAAAAAAAAAAAAAAAAATGCCAAAGGACAAACTATTACTATGTGCAACAACATGGATGCATCTTATTTTAAAAAATTACATTGAGTAAATGAAGCTAGTCATAAACTGAAGAGTATGCTGTAATTTTGCATTGATATAAAATTAAAAAGAAGCAAAATTATTCCCTAGTGATAGAAGTTGGTCATCTTCAGGAGAGCAACAATTGGATGGGGTATCAGGGAGACTTCTAAGGCTTTAGTAATGTTTTTTATCTTCATCTGGATCTGGTTGGTTGTCACATGGGTGTATTCACTTTGTAAAAATTCATGGAGTTATGCACTGCAGATTCTCATATTTACGGTAACAATGCTATAGCTCACTTTCTAAAATTAGTCTCCCCCTTTTCTTCCCTGTCTCTCTTTTCCTTCCTTCCCTTTCTTCCATTTTCCTTCCCTATTTTTCCTTACCTGAACAATTCCGCCCTAAAGTCATTAGATAGGCCAGAGCAAGGTAGGCACTCCTGGTGATGATAGTGGGAACCAGTATCCCATAGCAAGGTAGCCAGGCCAGAGTAGGGTGGTGAGGACACTTACCCTGGAGGAGGGGACAGCAGGCAGGTAGAGTCAGCCAGCCTGGCTGGGGTGAGGGCATCCATGCACTGGAATGGCCTCCTGCAGTTCAGCAGACCCCAGTTGAGGAGGGCATCTGTGCGTGGGGACAGCCTGGCATGGGAAGTTGAAACCAAAGTAGGGTTAAGAAGGATTCCATGTATAGAAGTGGCCAGGTGTGGGGTATCAGAGCCTAAGAAGAGTAAGGGGGGCATCCATAGGGGAGGAGGTGGCAGCAGAGATGGAGATTGGTTATAAATAGGGGAACTGATCAAATACATAAATATATTAAAAAATAATGGAAGCCAGATTTCTTACTGTTGGAGAAGGAAGTTACAAATAGGGAAAGGGAGATAACTAGAATGAACCTTGGAGTGCTGGATTGGAAGTGAGGGCATCTATGTGAATCCATAATTTTCAACATACAGAGATAAGTAAAGAAATGTCACCATGAAGGTGTGTAGGAATATGTATTCCCTAGTGTGGCCCACCAAGAAGGCCTGGGAGCAGTGGTGTTCCAATAGTAATGGGCTCTAATTGCCCACAACTTGTTTCTAAGCATCATTTTCCACTAAAACAAAGCAGAACTTTTTGGGGAAATGGCTGGTTCAGGCTGGAGTGGGGAATATACAAAATGAGCCTAGAACACCTTGTGCCAGAGAGTCAGGAAGTGCTTGAAGAATGATAATGGGGACTACCAAGTCAGCTCGGGCTGCCAGAACAAAACATCACAGACTGAGTGGCTTCAATGACAAGCATTTTATTTTCTTACAGTTCTAGAGGCTAGAAGTCCAAGGTCAAAGGATTAACAGGGCTGGTTTCTCTGAGACCTGGCTCCTTGGCTTGCAGATGGTGACCTTCTTACTGTGTCTGCACCCGGTCTTTGTTCTGAACTTACGCTCTCCTGGTGTCTCTTCCTCTTCTTACAAGGACACCAGTCCTATTGGATTAGGGCCCCACCCTTACGATTTCTTTTAACCTTATTACCTCTTTAAAGGCCCTATCTCCAAATGCAGTCATGTTGGGGGCTAGGGTTTCAACGCATGAATGCCAGGGATGTAAGCACTATGCAGTCTACAGCAGGGAAAAATCAAGAAGACATCAAAGATTAAAATGCTGTCCCCACTAGCGGCTCTGAAAAGGCATCTTTGCATTGTTCCTGGGTCTGGCTTCCTTCTGATTGCAACCACCTCACCACGCTGCTCCTCCGCTGTGGACTCCGGTAGAGTCCCAGAGCCCTAGCTTTCTTTCCTATGCCCCACATTGGATCCCCCCGTGTCAGACACAGCAGTGGACACCAGCTCTGAGATTGCCACCAAGGACTTAAAGGAGAAGAAGGAAGTTGTGGACCAGGCAGAGAACGGAAGAGAAGCCGCTGCTAATGGGAACGCTAGTGAAGAAAACGGGGACCAAGAGGCTGATGATGAAGTAGATGGCCAGGAGGAAGAAGGTGACGGTGAGGAAGAGGATGGAGATGGAGGTGAGGAAGCTGAGGCCACCACGGGCAAACGGACAGCTGAAGATGATGAGGATGAGGATGTTGGTACCAAGAAGCAGAAGATCCACAAGGATGACTAGACGGCAAAAAAGGAAAAGTTAAACTTAAAAGAAAAAGGGCCACCGTGACCTGGTCTACTTCCCATCTCAGAATCTAAACGTGGTCACCTTCAGTAGAGAGGCCTGCCCGCCTGCCCACTGCAGGCAATGCCACCCGCAGATGACACGTGCTCTTCCCTACCCAAACAAACTGATGAGAATTTGCAACAGGGGAGGAAAAAAGAACCAAGGCCCTGCTTTTTTTCTTAAAAGTACTTTAAAAAATGAAATTTATTTGTATTTTTTACTTACATTTTATATTTTTGTACATATTGTTAGGGGCCAGCTATCTTTAATGATCTCAGATGACCAAACCAGCCTTCAGAGCATTCTGTCCTACTTCTGACTTGGACTTTAGTTGTGGCAGGACCATGTTCATTCTAATCTTAAAGGAGAAAAAAAAAAAAAAAAAAAAAAGCAACAATGGGCCGTGCCTGTGGCTCAAAGGAGTGAGGCACTAGCACCAAGCCGGAGGTGACGGGTTCAAGCCCAGCCCCGGCCAAAACCTGAAAAAAAAACACAAAAAAACAAAAAAACACACACAACAAAAGAAGATCTTATTTTGAGCATTCCAGTAACTTTTTTTGTGTAAGTACTTAGCTGTACTATAAGTAGTTGGTTTGTATGAGATGGTTAAAAAGGCCAAAGATAAAAGATTTTTTTTTTTGCTTTTCTTGTCTATGAAGTTGCTGTTTATTATTATTATTATTGGCCTGTTTGATATATGTGTAAAACAACGTTGTCTAACAACAAACTGGAATTTTATTTTGCTGAGTTGTTTTAACAACAACCGAAAAAAAAAAGATAAAGAAAGCTCCTGGCTTGGCGCTCTCAGCACAGTAGTTACCCGCCATATACACCAAGGGTGGCGGGTTCGAACTTGGCCCAGGCCAGCTAAACAATAATGATCACTGCAAAAAAAAAAAAAGCTGAGTTTGTGGCAGGTGCCGGTAGTCCCAGCTACTTGGGAGGCTGAGGCAAGAGAATCGCTTAAGCCCAAGAGTTTGAGATTGCTGTGAGCTGTGATGCCACAGTACTCTATCGAGGGTGACATAGTGTGACTCTTTCTCAAAAAGAAAAAAAAAAAAAAAATGGGTGGCGCCTGTGGCTCAAAGGAGTAGGGCACCAGCTCCATATACTGGAGCTGGTGGGTTTAAACATGACCCTGGCCAAAAACTGCAAAAAAACCCCAAAACTCCTGCATCTAGACAGTTGCAGCATCGAAATAATAGTGACCTTAATACTGATATAAGTAAATAAAGAAATGAATAAAGATAAAGCATTTGCATTAAGTAAAGTGACAGAAGGAAGAATGTAATCACCATTTAGCAAGCATCATGAGCTGAATATGCCCTTCTAAAACTCATATGTTGAAATCCTAACCCCACGAAGTAATGATGTTAGGAGATAGTGCCTTTGGAAGGTTACTAGGCCATGAGGATGGTACCCTTATGAGTGGGATTAATGTCCTTATAAAGGAAATCCCAGAGCGCTTCTAGCTCTCTGCCATTTGATGATACAATGAGAAGTTGGCTGTCTGTAGCCCACAGAGACTCCTCACAAGACTCTGACCATGCTGGCAGCCTGATCTCAAACTTTCAGCTTCCAGAACTGTGGTTTCTGGTTTTCTTGTTGTTGTTGTTTGTTTGTTTGTTTGTTTGTTTGTTTGAGACAGAGCCTCAAGCTATCACCCCGGGTAGAGTGCCAGGGCATCACAGCTCATAGCCACCTCCAACTCCTGGACTTCAGCGATTCTCTTGCCTCAGCCTCACGAGTAGCTGGGACTACAGGCGCTCTCCACAACGCCCGGCTCTGTTTTGGTTGTAGTTGTCATTGTTTGGCAGGTCCAGGCCAGATTCAAACTGCCAGCTATGGTGTATGTGGCTGGCACCTTAGCCACTTGACCTACAGGGCCACCCAATTTCTGTTCCTTATAAGCCATCCAGTCTATGGGACTTCGTTATAGCAATTCAAATGAAAACAACAACCATCATAATAAAAACTCTTTCAGCCAATGGATGCTAAAATTAACAGGTGCAAAGTAGCCCCCAAATTCCTCCTCAAACAAAAACTTATTAACTATAATGGGAATAGGAGTAACTTGACTGTAGATAAACCTGATAGACACCACCTTAATCATGGGATCAAAGTTAACATCAAGAGACAAATGAGACAAATCAAAACAATGCACCACCCAATGAGACATACTAAGAACACAGCATCCTTCTGTGATATTTGTACCCCAAATTCATAACTTGAATCTAATCATGAAGAAACATCAGGCAAATCCAAACTGAGGAACACACTACAAAGTCAAGGCCCGTCATCTTCAAATTTTACAAAGTCAAGAGCATCAAGGAAAGACTGAGGACAGATGTAACATAAGATACAGTCATTATGGGAACAAATGGCAAAGTATGAACAAATTATGGTATGGTATCTATATTTTTATTTTACATATTTTGCATTGTGGTTATTTAAGAGAATCTCTTGTTTGTAGGATTTATACACTAAAGTTTATAGGATTTATACACTTTCAGGGCTGGAGAACATCATGTTGGAAATTTATTCTCAAATGCTTCAGAAAAAAAAGTTCTTTACACTATTCTTGGAATCTTTCTATAAACTTGAAATAATTTCTAAATAAAAGGAAAAACGGTGACAACAAAGCCTATAAAAATTATGTGTCTGGGAAGAGTATTTATGTGTGTGTGTAAGCTAGCAGCCAAGGGTGGAATGTTTTGGATACCCATGGTTGCTGCCGTGTTGTTAGCATTCACCCCGCCTTCTTCCGGATTTTATTTGGGGGGACTGCCCCTCCCCCACTCCTTGGTCCACATGTTGCTGATGTGGGCATGTGCCCAAGTCAACCAGTTTATTTTATCTGGCTGGCTGTGGTCATTGGTTTAGGGAAGGACACATGACTTAAGGCAGCCCAATATGGGTCAATCTTGAGATTATTTTCCCCACTGAAACTATTGTGAAAGAGGTTGTTTTTCTCCCAGGGTTGCTTAGTTTTTAGAAAACAAACCTAGGGTAGCTGCCTGAGACCACCACATGGAGCCAAACTATCTAGGAAAAAAAAAAAAAACAAAAAACATTTCAGAGAAAAAAAGTAGAAGGAGAGAAACTGAGGCTTTGTGTTATCATTTTAGTCCATTGATGCAGCTGTATTGGCTTTTTGGTTAAATAAGCCAGATAGCTTTAATTTTCCATTTAAGCCACTTTGAGGGAGGCTGTTGGCACTTGTAACCCAAAAGCATCATGACTAATATTAGGAAATTCATAATTCAGCTGGGCTGGAGTTGAGGGTGGGGCAGGTGGGGAGGGCTGCCGCTGACAGCCAGACTTGGCAGGGCCTGTGGGCACTAAAATTCAGTAGGAGTTCTTAGGGCCTGCCCAGGCACTTGAAGGTGCTTTGGGGGAAGTGATGAGATCAGGTGACAGGGAGACAACGACCAAGCAAAAGCCCTTGAGTAACTTTGGACAAAGCTTGGTCCCAGGTTTATTTTCAGTCAACTCCACCTCATAACATAACAGCTTGCTGCCCAATCCAGAGCCCAGGGGCCACACCCTTGGCACAGCCCTGACCAGAGATGCCTGCAGGCCTGCTCCTGGTCTTCCTTCCAGCCCTGTGGTAACCAGGCTTTGCATTTCTTCACCCTTAGTTTACAAAGTACCCTGCCTCCAGATTGTGTAGTTAAGCTTGAGGACAACCCTGTTAGGGAGGCAGGGCTGGAATTATTTCCATTTTACAAGAGTGAAACGTAAGCCTCAGAGAAGTAAAGCATTCTGTCCAAAGTTGCACGGCTATTCAGTGGCAGAGCCAGGACTGGGGAGAAAGGCTCCTCTCTCCACGTCCAGAGCTCTTTCTAGAACCCCATGATTTTTGGAATGTCTGGGATGGGGCTTGGGAATGGCATATCTTCCCTAGCATGGGAGAGGTGGTGGAAGACAGGATCCTCCCCTTGGATTGCGTGACTTGCCCTTGAGTGAGTTGGGAGAGTGCCAGACTTTCGCAGGCATGTGAGTCCCTCAGGAAAGGAAAGAGGGCTGAGAACACTGTCAGGAGCTCAGATGCTGCTGGGATGGGGTAGGGAGCCCCACAGTAGCATACTCAATTTCTGGGGCAGGACACAAGGGCACTCCACAACATGCATTGGGCTGGACCCTGATGGATTAGGCTGGTCCCCCTAATCCTTCCTCAATTATTACATTTAATCCTGGTCCGGGGAGCCCCTTGTTTAGCAGAAGAGGTGTGAATAGGAAACTGTAAACTAACAACACAAAGAAGATGAATAATCATTATCTATTATGTAATACTACTACCTGCTTACTTCCCCAGGCACTGTTTTTTGTTTTGTTCATTTGTTTTTCAGTTTTTGACCAGGACTGGGTTTGAACCCACCACCTCCAGCATATGGGGCCAGCACCCTACTCCTTTGAGCCACAGGCGCCACCCCCCAGGCACTGTTTTAACAGTGGTTTGGTTCTTAACAGACTTGTGATAAAGATTTATTATAAGTCTGGGCATGCTGGCTCAGGCCTGTAATCCTAGCATTCTGGGCGGCCCGGGTGGGTGGATTGCTAGAGATCAGGAGTTCTAGATCAGCCTGAGCAAGAGTGAGACCATAGCCCTACTAAAAATAGAAAAAAAAACAAAAAACAAAAAAAAACTGAAAACAATAGAACTAGCCAGGTGTTATAGCGGGGGCCTGTAATCCCAGTTACTTGGGAAGCTGAGGCAAGAGAATCACCTGAACCCAGGAATGTGAGGTTGCTGTGAGCTATAATGCCAGGGCATTCTAGCCTAGGGCAACATAGTGAGAACTTTGTCTCAAAAAAAAAGAAAAGAAAAAGAAAGAAGGAAGGAAGGAAGGAAGGAAGGAAGGAAGGAAGGAAGGAAGGAAGGAAGGAAGGAAGGAAGGAAAGGAAAGAAGGGATTTATTATACAATTTAAGAGATGAGGAAACTGACATACAAAGAAAAGTAATTCGCCCGGCCATGGTCAATCACATTGCTGGGAAAACGACAGGCTGGGATTTGAACTGGAGTCTGAGTCCAGAGCCCAGAGCCCAAGCTCTCAGAACTCCGTGGTGCTCCCACAGGATTGCGCTGAGCATCAGTGCCCGTCACACACCTTGCTAGGTGCAGTGAGTCTGCTGGGCCGATCACAGTGAGGGCGCCCAGAGGGGCAGGGCGGAGGAGCCGCGCGACCCTGATGGGGCGGTCAAGGGCGGCTTCCGGCAGAGGCGAGATCCAAGGCGAGACTGAAGGGGGACAGTAGCCAGAGACGCCCAAGAAAGAGTGGGGGTGGGACAGTAGGCTGTTTTCCAAGTGGAGGAAGGCAGGGACCGCTCTGGCTGGGACACCACGGGGCGTTGGAGGCTCTGGAAGGGAGTGCGTGGCCGGCGAGGCCAGTGGGCGACTGGAGGCAGGTGGGGGTGGGGACCTGGTGGCAGAGAGCACCGGCCAGGACACAGCTGTCGTCTCGTCTCCTCGGGTCCTCCTCAGGGCGAGGGGACCGCGGAGCAGCAGGGTCTAGAGCCAGAAGAAGGATGAAGACCAACCTGGCTGCTGCCTTTTGGCGAAAGAGCTGGACCCCAGCGAGGGGAGAGCAGGGAGAGAAGAGAGGCTGGCAGGAGGAAGGGGACTGTGCTCCGGGGTGAAGTCCAAGCCCCTCCAATGGCCTTTTGTGGGGGGAAATTAAAAGCCCCCCATTGTCTGTCAGACTTCAGTTTGAAGCAGATGTTGACACTCAAAAGCAATGTGGTGAAAGGCAAGTTACTTAACCTCTCTGAATCTCAGTTTCCTCAACTGTAGAGCAGATGATGATGTGTCTATCTCAAAGGATCGCTGTGACGTTTGAGACAATATAAACCCAGAACCCACTACTAAGTCCTGAGTAAACCAAGGCCATTACCGTTCTGTAGTTTAGGTTGTTTTGCAAACATCTAAGAAATACAGAAAGAGCCTTGGGGGTGGGGGGCATGGGTTCCTTTCCTAGCCCATCCCTACAAGGTGGGTAGCTTTTTTTTTTTCTTGAGACAAAGTGTTTGTCACCTTCTTACCTAGGCTAGAGTGCAGTGGCATCATCATAGCTCGCTAGCTCACTGCAACCTCAAACTCCTGGGTTCAAGTGATCCTCCTGCCTTAGCCTCCCAAGTAGCTGGGTCTACAAGCACATGTCACTACTCCTAGCTAATTTTTCTCTTAGAACAAGTTTTTCTCTACAAAACCACTCTTGTTCAGTCTGGTTTCCAACTCCTGGCCTCAAGTAATTCTTCCTCCTCCACCTCTCAAAGTGCTAGGATTACAGGCATGAGCCACCAAGCTGGGTAGCTTCTTAAGGCTTCTGGGTCCTCATCTGTAAAATAGGGACTCTGGGACCTCCCTCACTGGACTTCATGTGAGCAAGAGCTGGTGAGCTACCAGGAGAGGCTATGAGGGCAGGGAGCTGCCTCATGGGGGGCTCTCTGGACAAGCAGGACTATGGGATCTTAGGGGCTTCGCTGGATTGTCTTTGAGGATTTCTTTATCTACTGTGGAATGCAGCCTGGGAGGTGGGCAAGTGCTTCTTACGCTCAACATAAGCAACTGGCAATGGGAATGAGCTCACCCACCAACTGCTGAGTTTAAGCACATTTAAAAAGAACATTGTATTTCTAAAGTAATAAAAAAAAAAGTGCAACTTTATAAGAAGTAACATGAAAGATAATTGTCACATATCACTGAAGGAGATGATACGTTCTGAACATTTTCACTGGTATATCTGTACCCCCAGTAACAATAAAAAGCCATAAGGAGTTTTCACATCCTGTCAGTTTCTTTCCTTACTCCTTATTTGTACGAAGTTAGAAAAATCCCAAACCACAATTATAGGTCATTAGAAATGGCAGCAAATGTTTGGTGGCTCTGTCAGACAATTCTGGATTCAGACCAAACAAGAATCCAAAAATCACAGAGCTGTTTCTTCCTGTAGTTGACTTCCCTTTCTCTTGGACACTAAGTTAATAGGTACAATGCTCCTAAATGCTAGAAGACTGAGTGTTTCAGAGAGAGTGAGAGAGAGACAGAGGGAGAGAGGTACAAATGGAGCCATAATCTTTTCTTTGGTTGAATTTGACTCCGGAAAGAATTCTTTAAGTTCTGATGTAATGTTTGGATGTGGTTTTTAAATAGTCTTAATAATATGTCATTGATTCCTTTCTCCTGCTCAGAAACAAAATCACCAAGTGTTGAAAAAGAATCACACTCTCATAGTGGAGCAGTCATACTGCCTTTTGGTTTAAAAAAAATTTGCTAACTCGGTACTCAACAGTAAACATTGTAATTGTTTGGTGATGTCTGGGCAATACAAATGTTGACTACATTGCCTTCTCAGCAGGCCATTCAAGATCTGAGACGGTCCTGAGTGGCCTTATGATGACGTAAAAAAGTGGCTTTATCTAAGCTCTGTTTTCAAAACTTCCTGTGGGAAACTTTTCCCTCCAATGCTAGAATATCTCGGGGTGGAGAGGTACAATCTTGGGCTTCTTGCCTGTGTCTCTGCACAGCATATTGAAAGGAAGTGTCCCCAGTAGATGAGATTGGCTCATAGTCACAGCTTTCACCATTTCCTTCAGTATTAGGTAGGATTAAGGTTTAGCCATGCATTACAGGGATCCAGAATAACAGCATCTTTAAAAAGACAGTTTATTTCTCTCTCATCTAATAGTCCAAAAACAGGCCATCCAGGGCTGAGAAAGTGGCTCTCCATTAGTCTGTCCAGGGGCTAGCCTCTTTCTCTTATTTTTCTGCTACCCTTAGGTCTTGCCCTCATCTGCATGCTCCAAGGCACCTCACCCCTACAGGAGGTTCCAAGCAGTAGTTGGAGAAATTTGGAAAGGCATGGAGTGTCCCCCTCTTATGCCTGAAAGTCATACTCCTGATCAAATCCCATTGGCCATAACATGATCACATGACCACAAGTGAAAGGAATGATGGGAAATGTAGTTTTATTCTAGGTGGCCATGTGTCTTGCTAAAAATTGGGGATATTGTTATTGTGAGAGAGAAGGGGGAAGGGATAGCGGGGAACAATAGCTCATGTCAGAATGCTGAAGAAATACCAGGAAACAGATATAGATTGCTTAATCCCTGAAAGGGGTGCCCTTCTGGACTGTAAAAGTAGCTGGCATTCCCTGGCAGTGATTGCCAGTCCATGTTTTCAATTCTTATCATCAGTCACAAAAAAATTTACTAAGCAGAGAATCCCTTTTCCTGAATCATGTGTTCTTAGTGATTAAGAGTTATCAGGTTCCAGTAGTGTATTTTTGATACTGCTTCAATTGCCTGCCTCCTCATAAAATACACTACTGTGACCTGATCAAACTAAAAAGCTTCTGCACAGCCAAGAACATAGTGAGTAAAGCAAGCAGACAGACCTCAGAATGGGAGAAAATATTTGCAGGTTATACCTCCAATAAAGGTCTAATAACCAGAATCCACAGAGAACTCAAATTTATT
>CAUYPK010094158.1:0-26798 GCA_963574355.1 Loris lydekkerianus
TAACATAATGTCCTCCAGTCCATCCACATTGCCATGAATGAGAGCATTTCATTTCTTTTTTTTTTTTTATATGCTTGAAAGTAATCCCTGGTGGACCAACCCCCACAGTCCGTTAATCAGCCGTGTGGTGGGGGGGGTACCCACGGGGGTACCCCCAGCAACAGACGGCTGGATAAAGGAAGTGTGGGGTGTGTACACCACGGAATACTATTCAGCCATTAAAAAAAAAAAAAGAAATGAAATGCTCTCATTCATGGCAATGTGGATGGACTGGAGGACATTATGTTATGTGAAATAAACCAGAAATAGAAAGTCAAACACCATATGTTCTCACTTATACATGGAAGCTAAAAAAAAAAAAAAGTTGATCTCATGGTAGAATGCAGGATATTAGAGTCTTGGAAGGGTAGATAGGAAGAGATGTGTAAAGGATCTCACAAAAGAAGGATCTTCAGAATTGTTTACAAAATCACAGCTAGTTAGCAGGAATAAATTCTAGAGTGCTATGCCACCACAGGATAACTATAGCTGATGATAATATATTCTATAGTTTCAAGTAGCTAGGAAGACAGTTAATATTCCCAACACAAAGAGTTTCCCAACTTCAAAGACAACTGATGGAGACAGTGGAGAGGCTAATTACCCAGATCTGATCACTGCTCATGATATGTACTGAAACATCACTACCTTCACCACACGCATGTACGATTATGTGTCAATTAAGAAATACATTTCATTAAAATTTAAAAAAATTATTTTAAGTAACCACACAGAATAACGCAAAAGGAAGAAGAAGCAAGTGAAAACAATCAAGAGACAATTCCTGCAATCCAAGCAGGGGATGGGAGGGCCTAAAGTAGGGACAGGAAACGCAGAGGTACAAAGTACTATGCTGGGGTTTTTTGCAGATACAAAAAAAAAATCAATTGAAAAAGACATGGATGACCTTTACCTTCAGGAAGTTAAAGAAGACACACAAACACATGAAATGCTAATTAAAACCAAAATGAAGAATATGATGCGTGAAATTGCACTCCAGCATAAAGCACTCTATGATTCGGAGGTGAGGGTGATCACTGTATCTGAGTGTCTGTGTCTATAATCAGGGGCCTGAGATGTCATTTACAGATGCTGTGAAATTGTCCTAAACAAGAAGAATGACTCATGCAAAAGCCCAGAACAGAGTAAGTAGGCAGGCCTAAAAGAAATGGAAGAATCAGTGTTGAAGAGCAGTGCAAGATAAAGTGAAAAATAATAATTTAGAAGCAGATTGTGGAGGGTCCTTAGAGTCGGAATTAAGGGGTTTAAGAGATTAGACTTTATCCTACTCAAAGTGGAGGTCCAAGGAATGATTTTTTAGTGGGTCATAATTAGGGTCTTGATGAAAGAGGTATTTTAGAAAGACTCATCTGGTGATCGTGTTTAAGATTCAGCGCAAGGAACAGAAAGAGCTTGGAAGAAGATAAGGCCAATTAGAAGGCTAACTGCAGTAACTCAGGCAGGATAAGGGTCTCATCACGGTGGAATTGAAAAGAAAGGAATGCGGGGAACGGGGGAGGGGGTGAGGATCTCACAAAAGAATGATGTTCAGAAATTGTTTGCTGGATCCTTCATCTCTGCCTCCAAAAAGAAATCATATGTGTTAATTCCTTTAGTCTGAAGGTTCTTCCCCAACCTCCCCTCCACACAAGGCCATTTACAACCAAAACTCTTGTACTTGTCATGCCCGAGTAATTATTGGTCTGGGATGTATTTGTTTCTTTAAGTGTCTGTGGCTAAAAAAATTGAGGATAAAAAGAAAGTATCAGTCTTTGAAGTTCTGCCCTACATGGAAAAATAAAGCAAAACCAGGTGTAAGGGCAGCCACGGATTTAGAAACAAGGAAGGACGGAGAGGTAATTTTCCGTACATTTTTCTCAGGCGGGTATAAGTGTTCCTTATAAAAATACTTTTCCTGAGGAGTTGTTCAAAGTGTCTCATTAAACAGGTTATGTCAAGGCAGTTCAAAATGAATGAAGCATTCACACAGGTGTTAGGTATTCTAAGAAAAATGTTACTGCCCTATCGCTTTTTTTTTTTTTTTTTTTTTAATCTTTGCCTTTAAAGATAGTGCTACTGACCCAGCATGTCTTAAGAATGCATTAGACTTATGTTTGAAATGAGTTGGAGACGAGGCAGAGCTCACCAAAGCAGGTTCACTGGACAAAAATCTCAGCCTGAAAGGCCTCAAATCTAATCCACTGACCTCATCACGAACTACCATGTTCATGAATCCCGTGATGAGTTATTACAACAATACCATCTCATTCTCCTTTCAAAACTACTAAGTAACTACTAAGTAGTAAGTAGATCTTACTACTCAAAATGAGAAGGTTTTATATAAATCTTTCATCAGTTATAGAATGTATGCTTCTTATAAAAAAGAACGAAATTAACTACTAATCTATTTCAACGTTGAATGGCTTTCTAATTTTTACCTTCTCACCTTTAAGAAAAACTTTGCTGAACATAAAAAAAAAGAAAAAAAATCCTTCTATGTCAGTTGTTCAGATTCATAAAAGACCTAATTGCCTCATACACGATAATTTTGCCACCAGTTTACAATTAGCATGCATTTCTCATGCATGAGTTGACCCAATTACATAACAAATTTTGCCATGGGGATTTCTCTCGACGGCCTGTCTTCTGTCCACCATACAACTCAATTTCACACTGTCAGCAGCCTGAACATGGTTACACTCAGTCTCTGTCAAAATGATTTATTTAAATTACAAACAGAGACCAAATCCCTAGGTAATTCCCCCTACCCTCATGCTTACCCTGACACTCAACCCAACTTTGAATCAAATCTTCTAATGGGCCATAGATATCGCTATTCAATTATTAGGTGATGTTTAGTTTCAATAATCTAATATTGTAGAAGCTAATTCACAGAATCTCAGGGAACTAAATCAGCAGTCTCCATGTGCGTTTATTAATGGGCATATAATTTATTTTACATTCTAAGAAGTCGATGCAAAATTAAGTAGCTGTATCCAAAGAGCTAAAAATAATTACATTTTAGTATCAAATTACGGAAAGGTTGTTTTTTGTTTCCTATAATGTTAAAAAAGGGTGTCTATCTTAGATTTTCTTGTAAAGCAAGCAAGCATTTCTTAGGAATAAATATGCTAAAATGGAGACTAGAACCCAAAAAAGGGGGCATTTGGGAAACAGGATGGATAACTAAAATTGCAGATGCTTACAGGGTGAGAGAGAGAATATAGGGCGGTTGTCTGTCAATCGGTAATTCAGAAAAACAGGTCCGCAGAGATTCCCACTGAAGCCAACACACAGATACACACAGTCATAACACACAAAACTATTCCTTCCGTGTGTCCAGGACAGGGACACATCCTGACAAGTCAAATAACGATACACTTACTATTTCAGTCGGTGTGTAAAATATGTGATTCTGTCATCTGTTTTTTCTTGTGTGTGTGCTTTTTTGTTTGTTTGTTTCGTTCCTCTTCTTACGATGTTTGTCTTCCCCCTGAAATAAATTAGAAAATAAACATCTAGTTTTTATCTACAGCACAAAGTCTGTAGAAGTCTCCTGGGGCTTGACGTTACCATTTTATTTCACAATTTATCCCCGGACTGTCTCAGCTAATTCAAAGTGCAGCTGATATTTGAGTGTAAACAGGCAGAATGAGACACATCAATAATCTTCCCAGGCTAGCCCGAGTCCCTCAGAGGCCTGGCGATGGCTCTACTCTGAGACCCCTCTGCAGGTTCCCTGAATGCATTACTTAGAAACTTGAAGGTGGTTACCACCTGAAATTAGAAAGAGGCTTTAGAATTGCCCACACAGCAAGAGCCATAATAACCCCAGAAAAAAGATTCTTAAAACGCCCAAGGGCCGATTATTCCGCAATTCCTATTAGTATGTTATTCCTTCTGAACATTTTCCTAAAATACAATTAAAGAAAATGTAGAAATGTATAAGGATATTTCTGCCATTTCTGAAATTACGTCCCTAAAATTTGGGGGCAGGGAGAGGGTAGATGGTAATTAAGTGACTTAATTGTGAAAATCAGTAAGGCTGGGTCAGGGCTGAACACAATGGCTGTATCCTGCTGACAAGACACACTTTTAGCAAAACTTAGACTTCTAAACATTATCTTCAATTAAATGATTTTGCTGGATTTCTATAAAAACTGTTCCCAAGCCCAGCACTCCCAATTTCATAAGCAACCAAACTCCATCTGAAGACAAATATAGTCGATGAAATGGAGACATTTTCAGGAATTTCATGAGAAGAAAATGAACTCTTAGATGCCAAGTTCTGTTTCTTCCTAATCACTCCATTAGTTTCTGAAATCCTACCTCTTCCTTTTCTGCATCTGTGCTAAGTGGGTAACACAGCAGAAGAATTTTAAATTGCAGTATTTCATAAATCTCCCATGTTCAATATGTTGGCATTATAGCTACCAAAAGAGAGAAGGCAGGCTGACCCGCACTCACCTCTCTCATTACACACAATTTGAAATTTACAGTTGTATTTTATCCCACACCTCAGTAACATATGCAGACTGAGTGAGCATTTCCAAGTGATTTCAAACCCTAGACAAATGAACATGAAAGTGGCTGGGGGAAAAAAAAATTCAGAGCGTTGACACAGACACAAGCAATCAAAAACGCCCATTCATCCATAACATATTACCCAAAACACCTAGAAGTTGTCATTAAATCCACTGTTTTATGTCTTTATACTTTCTTTAGTCCAAAAGGGATTAAGGGCATCTTAGAAAGAGCCGCACACGATTTAAAGATAAAGTCAAAACAAAAAAGAAAATGAAGCAAGGGAGAACATGTGGATTATTTTGTATGCAAAGACCCCCATCTAAGTAAACCTACCTACATCAACCCATATTCAACTTGGCCTTGTCACGCAAGACTCACAAATCTCACAGTCCTTATCATTTTCAGGATTATAATTTCCCAGTAGGAAGATTCTGGGGTTTTGCCAGTCTAGACATTTCTCACCTTCTTCCTCTCCAAACAGACAAAATCCAGGCCACTGTCAAAAATATCTGTCTGGGTTTTAGCCAATATTGTTCAGTGGGTTTAGATTAAAGT
This sequence comes from Loris lydekkerianus, assembly GCA_963574355.1. Lineage (NCBI taxonomy): Eukaryota > Metazoa > Chordata > Mammalia > Primates > Lorisidae > Loris > Loris lydekkerianus. Next base: position 5,122 of record CAUYPK010094158.1, read on the forward strand.
AATATGGAAAACTGGGCTAGCCAAAGTACCAGTTTTTGGATCAACCCAAGTTTCCTATAGAAAAAGATTCTTGAGTAATATGGAAAACCTTGTGAGGTAAGGGAAACAGTTCATAAAGTTGCAGTCGTATAAATGAATAATAAATTCTCCAGACCTCAGGGTGTTTAACAGCCTCCCTTCCTCAGGAATAGGTCCTAATAGTAATATTATGAAGCTTGTATTTCTTTCTTTTTTTTTTTTTTTTTACTGCTATCCAAACATTAATATGCCTCATCTTGGCTAAAAGAACTACTCTTTTAATATCAAGATACCACAAAAAGCTTTTTTGGTTTTAAAGATGTCTAAATTATATGCTTTTAAAAATCAGCATCCTGCAAATAAAAGGCTTCATCTGAAATGATACTTTTATACTGATGTTATATCTCACACTGTATATGATAAATATAGATTAATACATACCTGTATTATAAGAGTTTTTGCATAATTAAGAATGGATCTGCAAACGACCTCTGGGATTGAATAAAATGTATATTCCTGCTAATGATAAAGGTTGGTGAAATGATCAGTTCTTTTCTAATTAAATATGAATATTGACTTAATTTGAAAATAAATTAAAAGGCTTACCTTTGAATTGACTGCAATCCTCATGTTAGCTGCCACGTGAATGTCTTAAGCAGAAATGTTTAGTTCTTTTTGAAATAAAATTCTATAATAGTCGAAGATTTAGGGTATAACTGGTTTTGCAGCATTATTTTTATTTTTGTAAAAAACATTTTCCCAAAATAGCCTAATAAGAGAAATACCACAGCAGGTAACTGCCTGTGAAATAGAATATCTGATTTTCATTTTTAGGAGTAAAAATAGGTTTTTGATTTAAGGAAAAAATAAAGATGAAGGAAAATGAAGGAAGGAATGTCCAATAGTCATGAAAGGTAGATTGTTGGGAGAGGGTAACTTAGGAACAAATGTCGTGAATCCTTACTATTCAACCCTTTTTCTTCAAAGAAAAATAAGCGTACACTAATATAAAATGTCCGTTTAAATAAGAAAAAAAAACAATGGATAAACCTTAGGGAATACAGCAAGAAAAATGACATGTATTTCTCCCATTTCCCTAAATAAATTTTTTAAACATCGAATAATCCTTTTTCTGAACATTTCACAAAGAAAGATTTTCTCAAATTACATAATTTTATCTGCAAATGGTTTATGTGTGTATCTATGTACATAAAAACACATGTATACATACATTTTATGTAATGGCCAATACCTGTGAGTTTAAAACCATCTGCTAATTAAACATTTCCTGGAAATTAAGGCTCCATCAATTATAACACCTAGATATACACATTTTGGTGACCATACAAGTGATACACGAAACACAACTCTCATGAAAGATGGGAGGAGTTTTGCATGCCTTTTTATACTTTCACATCACCTGCAACCGTTGTTGATTTTCATTCCTAATTCCTCTGGGATGCCTAACATCGACCTAATTTTTATGTGGGGTAAAAAATGTCTATTAACACACTTTATAGAATACTTTGGAACAACCGTTGTCACAGGTATGAATTACAAAAATTGAAAAGAGCTGTTTATCCGTGGTGAAGAAGGACTGAATTAACACTTTCCAGTCCCTGATAGGTTCTGAACTTCTGTTAATCTCCACTTTCTTCTTTCAAGGAAAATATAAAACGAACAAGATGTAGCTCTCAAGTTCCGAGCAACTCCGTATGTAATGTTTATAAAAGCAAGATGTAATACACAAGTTCAGCCAATACCTAAAGTATGAAATCTTATACATACATCATGAACAACTATGAAATTTTTGAAGATTCCTAGTTTTACATGTATATAGCATATGTGTATCCGCAGCTGGAAAAAAAATCCAAGTTTTTAATTTAATCACAAAAGTCCTATGTCTGAAAATCTCAAAAGCTGAGAACTACACAGAATGGAATAAGATGACACTATATTAGAATAGCTAAGCGTAAGGCTGCAGGTAAATGTGATAAAATCACAAGCAAGGGATTAACCAGATGAAGTTGGCGTATTTTCTTAGCACACTGAATACCTTGTAAACCACAGCCACACACACACACACACACACACACACACACACACACACCCACACACAAACACACGTCCCGGTCTCACACTCTCACTCTCTCATCCAGAAATGCCAGTCAGGGCTGCCATGCCACGGAACAAGTGAGCACCTACGTTACTGATTTGCTCCTGAGTCCTCTTCAATCTCTGCAGCTCGGGAGTGTCCGTGACGATGCTGAAGCCCCGCCCTTTGCTTTCTTCAAAATCCCTTTTGTACTTGACCTGACAAGAAAAGAAAAAGAAAGCAAAAGAGAATAAGAAGAAAAAAATAATAGACGTGAACAGAGGAATCACAAACCCCACCTGGGCCAGGGAAGTTGCCAGAATTGGATGCAGTGTCCACAAGCACACCCACAGCAGGGCGTAGTAAAAGGTCACACCCACAGCAGGGCGTAGTAAACGCCAGAAGGGCGCGGCCAGGCTGCCCGGTTTGTGTCCCTGCAGCTCCGCTGACCACGTGGATGACCTTAGGCAAGTTAGTGAACCACTCTGTGCCTCGCTGGTCTCATCTGGCAATAACCGCAATAATAACTACTTAACAGACTGTAAGGACAGGATGAAATGCTTTAATGCACTGACCTGGCTGCTAAGAACAAGCGAGTATTCTGTAACAGCTGAAATTATCATCATCATTAATAGTGTTGCTCCTGCTAAAGAAAAAAAATGTCGGAAAAGAAAGCTAAATCTGCCGTTGCTATGTCCTCCTCTTCAAGGAAAAGACATTGTTTTGATCCCAAACTGCCTGACAGAGGAGGAGGGAGACAAAATCAAAAGCCAACCCCGTCCAAGAAGTTTTCGCTCTTCTCTATCAGAAGCCAGAGCATCTGGATGTGATTACACCATGTTTGTGTTGCCAAACGGCAAGTGTATAAATGCTTATGAAAATGTCTAGAAGACAGACCACACCTACAGCTACAAAGCTTCTCATGTACGCCCTTGGCATACTGTGTGCTGCAGTACCTGAGCTGTTGTTTTTTCTTTCAGTTTTTAAATATATTTCTTTCTCTAATTACAGCTCAATGGAGCTCAACTTTACTGCTTCTCAACGGACTAGAACAACTCATGCTTAACCTGACTGAGTCCTGGCTTCTGTTATGAGCATAATGACAGTAACTGTCATACCTGTGAAATATGCTGCTTGGTAATGACATGGTGACATCACTTTTGACTGTCCTACTTTTTTTAAGCCTAAACATCAAGAAATGTGGAAATATACTTAGAACTCATAGAATCTCCATTTCACGTTCAAAATAGCACACCTCCGATTGACACTCAAATTAATAATTTAAATTAATTGAACTAATTGAGGTAGCTTACAAAAACACAACTCTGTGTCACTTTCATAGAAGTTTGAAAACTTTGCTTAGTTGAGCATGGAATGGCTATTTTTGTTGAACCCCATTTGTATTTAAATCCTCAACTCTCTCAAGCATCATTATCCACGAGGCTACTGGAAAATGTTTCTTTAATCAGAAGAACTTGAAAGAAAAAGAAAGAAAGAAATGTCTCTGATGACAACAAACAGAAAGATCTAGGTGACGCTCATCACTTTTAGCTCAAGCATATCTCATTTTCTCCCCATATTTTCTATTAAATTCCCAGAAGTGCTCAACCCTTCCCCTTAACTAGTCCCGTAAGTAAAAGGTCTAATAAATTGCAATATTTTTCTTCCACGGAAAATGCTGAGTGAGATGAGCCCTTCTAACCCTTGGTCTCCCAGCGTGTGTGAAGACAGACACATTCTCAGTGTTTTATGCTTAACCAAGCAGAGAAGCCATTTAGCTTGGCTGGTAGTAAGCATTAAGGCGCAGAGTAGCATAATAATAAAGTTTTTTAAAAAATGACTAGGTTGTAACAGCAACAGCACAAAGATATAAGAAGAGAAGTTAGCAGGCCAAGTTCTGACACCAGCTTAAGAAGGCATAATCACATATTATTTTTGTTAATGGTTTAAGAAATTTCCAAAGAAAGAAGTGAAAAGAAAAACCATTCTATTCTAGATTCATCAGTTTTGAGCTAATTACTATTCCTCCTTTCCTCGAGACACATAAGAACCATGTGACTTTGTTTTGCTGGGGGATGTGAGTAGTTACGTAAAGTGTATCATCGGCTCCCTACCTGGCATGCGGTGTTTTAGAAGATGCGTATGCCTTTTTAATGAAAGGATACACCACCAAGCCTCTTGCCCACCCAGCACCAGCTCAAGCACCAACACACCCATATCTGTTTACTACCAGGAGCCATCTGTCAGCACTCTCTTTTTTCCATACACCCACCCACTTCTATCCCATCTACATAGGTCTGATCTTAAACACTGTATCCAATGATTCATCGGTCATTGTAGTCTGATTCTGAGACACAAGTGATATAAAAAGAGATCAGAGGACAGAGAAGAGTTGGGGGATTCCTCTCTCCAATTTCACAGGTCCCCTCAGCCCTCACAAGACCTCATCCAGCCCACGAGAACCAACAAATACTTGCTCGTTTAGCAAATATGTAATAGCACCTACTATCTGCACAGACCCAATAATCGGTCTTGGGAGAAGCACCTAATCCAGCATGCATCCAGGAGCCTCTGCTCTGGGACTCTGCAAGGAATGCTTGGGAAAGAGGTGCCCTGTGTCACTGGCTGCCTAGTATAGTTGGTTATAAAAGTGAAGTCTAGCTACCATCTGGTCACCACCCAATAATAAAAAAGGCACAAAGAGACAGGCAAAGGGAGAGATCAAGACAGAGTCCTGGCCGATGGAGTGGTGGCCCACACCTGTAATCCTAACATCCTGGGAGGCTGAGCACTGAAGATCCCTTCAGTTCAGGAGTTCAAGACCAGCCTGAGCAAGAGCAACACCCCATCTCTACTAAAAATAGAAAAACTTAGCTCAGCGTTACAGCAGGTGCCTGCAGTCCCAGCTGCCAGGAGGCTGAAGCAGAACGACTGCTTAAACCCAGAAGCTGGAGGTTGCTGTGAGTTAGGCTGATGCCTTGGCACTCTAGCCTGGGCAACAGAGTAAGACTCAGTCTCAAAGAAAAGAAAAAGACAGAGTTCTTCCAATATCATTTGAACAGCTGGATCTTAATCTTCGTAAAGCCATCAACACCAAGCTTGTCGGTTACGCAAGCTAATAAATCTCTCTTTCTGATGCACACTACCAACGCTCAGTGTGTGTGAAACGCAGACACACGTACAGCAAGGGTCCCAGGAAATACGGACATGTGAATTTCTCCTACTTGACTGCTGTGCTCTGATGCCTCCTGTTTCAGTGATACAAGGTTTAATAGTTTACAGAAGCAGCAGAAAAAAACTGCTTTAGGGGACAATCACGTGTGCATTCAGCAAATATTTAATGAGCACCTACTATATTCCAAGAGCTGTTCCAAGCATGAGAAGAATGCAGCAAAGCAAACAAAGATCCCAGCCCTCACTGAGCTTCTGTGAATTACAGTTTGAGAGACAGAAGAGACTCATATTTGTATGAGTCAAATAAATGGCACCTTAGTGGAACGCATTAAGGCAAAGCAAGATGCCGGGCATGGTGGCTCACGCCTGTAATCCTAGCAGTCTGGGAGGCCATGGTGGGTGGATTACTTGAGCTCACGAATTCAAGACCAGCCTGAGCAATAGAAAGACCCCCATCTCTACTAAAAGTAGAAAAACCGAGAGAAGAGGATCGCTTGAGTTCAAGAGCTGGAGGTTGCTGTGAGCTATGATGACACCATGGCACCCTACCTAGGGCGACAGCTTGAGTCTCTGTCTCAAAAGGAGAAAAAAAAAGACAAAGCAATAGGTGTGAAAGGTCAGGAATGCTGCCCTTTTAGACAGGGTGGCCAGGGAAGTCCCCAGGGAGGAGTTGACCGTCAGTGAGGCCTGAAGGAGGGGAGAGAGGAAGCCACAGATATGTTCAAACAGAGTGTTCCAGCAGAGGAACAGACAGAGCAACGTCCTAAAGCCCAGTGGGAAGGACGATGATGGCCATGGGGAGGAGAGAGAAAGGGAGGAGGGGGAGGAAGAGGGGGAGGAGAGAGGAAGAGGAAGAGGGGCAGGGAGTTTGTACAGGGCCTCCAACCTGAGGATGTTGGCTTTTCCTCCCCATGAGACGCAAGCCCCTGGAAGGTTACAAGCAGACTACTGGCATGTCCTGACTTGTGTTTTAACAGGCTCTGTCCAGCTGTCATGCTGCCAAGCCCCAGGGGCTTGTTCAGGATAGAAACAGGGATCCCTGGAAAGGCCAGGCAAGGTCCTCCTCCCCCAGTCGGCTACTGAAGGAAAGCCATCCCAGGACCAGCCCAACCTCAGAGCCCTGTGGCAGGTGAGCTGCATACTCTCGTCAGAATGGGAGGAAGCACAAAAGAGGAGAGAGAATAAAATTAAAAGGCCAACCTGAACTCAGAAAGAGAACAGGCTATACCTGGCAGTAACACTGTGTTACGTCCCTACAGTCCCATCCCCCCAACACTGAAAATGGCACTTCAAAAACGTACTCTTAAAGTCAAATGTAAGAAATTCACACAATAAGCAAATTCGCTTTACTGCATTTGTCTTCAAAGGTGACTTTAAAGGGCTTTCAAATATTGAAAGCTACATAATTTGGATATTATACATACGCGTACATGCGCTGACATTGCGTGTAGGTGTGTGTTTCTGTATGCACAAATGCATGTGCATACGCACATATTTACACATGGATATGTCCATATATAGGTATCTTTCTGTACTATAGATTAGAACCCTAAAGCAAGCATTAAAAGACCTGAATTTAAACCCTTACTTTTTTCTGTGTTCTTAATTCATTCAATTTCTCTCACACTCTTGATCCTCCATTATAAAAATGGAACAAGAAAAAAGTATGATAAGCTACACATGAAATGAATGTTCGGAGGATTAAAAGAAATAACATGCGAAAACACCAAGCAAGAATATGACCCTTCAGCAAATGCCAGTTTTATTCTCCTCACTAAATTTCAAAATTATGTTGCTTAAGTCTGCTCATTTCTGTGAAAGTACACATTGCTCGGCGACAGTCTGTTTGAAGTCATGAGCAAGGCACACTCCCAAGTTCATGTGCAAGGACAGCCTGGTTCACAGTAAGCGAAAAGGAAGACTTTTGAAAAGCAAACTGATGAGCAGAGTTACAAACTGAATTGTTTACCAACAGAGATATATGCTCTCTCCTCAAAATGCCACTAGTAATAGCTTATTACTATGACAATATCAATGAATGAAGACAGAGGACGCTGTGAGAGAGAAAGGTCATCATTAGCAGAACACAGTCTCTGACAATGACAGCCCATTAGAGACTGGTAAATTGTTTAACGAAAAATTAAAGATTAACATTTAGCAGTGAAGTCCAAGAGAGATACATCCTCCAGCCTACCAACTCAAAACGCCATCACACCTGTCTCCAAAGACACCTCACCTGTGAGCATCTGGGGACCTAGAAAAACATGTTCACAGTAACAATGTTTCTGTTTTCAAAGAAAAATTGGGAACATAAATATGCATCTACAGGAGAAAGAATGAACTGTTGTGTATTCATACCATGAATTACCCAGGAGCGAAAATGAATCCATGTGCATGAATTTCAGAACCATTATGTCGGAGGGAGGGAAGGAAGTAAAAACGCATCTATTTAGGGTGGATGTGTGACAGGAAGGGGGCTTGATACCACATTCAGGGAGACGTGACCAGATCTGCTCACGGAGGGATGTGGTTCCCTGGTCCTGGTGATGTTCTACTTCCTACGGTGGCTGGTGGATTCATGTGTGATCTTTTCATAGTCATGCTATAAAATTTGCCCAGGCACCATATATATTCTTCTGTATTCATCAAAAATATTTCATAAGGGATGCAGTTTTAAAGTCCCAGATGCAGAAGCTGAGGTCCTCAGAGGTTAAACAAAAAACAAGAGTGGGAGACTCGGAAAAGAACACGATAACCAAGAATTCCATCTAGGTTAAGACTTGGATTTTTCATAAATGGTAACTGAGCTAGCCAGGGGACACCCACTTGTAGGAAGGTACATCAGTCGCTTTGAGTGTCTTCATCTTAACGAAGCTGTTTAACAACATCAGCAAACACAAACTTGAACCCAAAAGGCAAGAAAAATAGAAATCAGGAGAGTGCAAAGGGGTCTCCAAACGTGGACTGAGGAGAAATAGCAGAAGTCCAAGGAGGCTCGGGGCAGGAACTGAAGTGTCCAGGAGCAGAAGTGTAAGAAGAGAACAGTATTTAGTCTTAGAGCAGCTTGTCAAAAGGTATCTGTCAGAGTCTCAAATCCACAGGCACTTTTGTTATGGATTCATATTAGGCTGTTCTTCATTTCACACCCTTCTGAGACAATGAAATCCAGGACCAATTTCAGTCCCTTCCATGATGCGATGGGTACTTCACTTTTCTTCAAGAGGACATTGTGAGAGTCACTGTATTTTAAAACTATATGCAAAATTTAGTTAGGTCTGTAAAGGTTAGTGTTCAATTATGTACTGTCTTCAGTACCGTCAATTCTGTCTCAATACATTTCACTTGGTGCTCAGAAGCTTAATAACTATTCCGTGATTATTATCTAGTTTTGTATTTCTGAGGTCTAAAATGCAGAAAATTGGTTAACCTCACAAGGCTAGATGGGAATTAACGCTACAAGGAGAAAATCTGATTAGCACCACTTTTTTTTGTTTTGTTTTAAGGCAAGGGTGAATCTAACAAATGTTAAGTCAAAGCAATGAGTTCAAAAGTAAATTTGACTTTTTATAAATTAATCTCATAATTTGTGAGTCTATGGTTAATTAAATCAAATCAAAATTATAATTACCTTCTCAAACATAATTAAAAAGCATTAAAAATAATTTTCATAGACTGCTAAGCTTTAAATTAGCCTTTCACTACACTCAGAGGTTCGTGAGGATATTTACCGATTGGTCCACTTTCCCTGTATATTAACAATCCAACTTTATCAGATTTAGGGTTCCTTTACTTAAAAAGAAGTAAAAGGTAGATTTTAATCTAAATGAATACTCTAAATATATACTAAGTTATATTTTCTTTTATTTATTTTTATTGTTTCAGGTTAATTTGAGGGTACAAAATTAAGTTACATTTTAATTAGTTTCTCAATCAGCTAAGATAATTAAAAATCTCCCCTAAGACACTCAAGTATAGTTTAGTGGTTAACAAGGCAGGCTCAGAAATTAGACAAACTTGTCTCGGGCTCAGGCTCCTCCTTTTACTAAGCTGTGTGACCTTAGGCAAGTTACTTAAGCTCTCTGAGCCTCAGTTTTCTCCTGTATAAAATAAGCCTAATTATAATTCTCACAGTACTTAGCATTAAATTAGCTGATAATAATAATGTCTCTAGTACCTGCCTACAATGCTGCAGGCTCATGTGTACACGTCACATGAGCAGGGCCAGGCTGGGAAGCCCAGCAGGTGATGTCACAGGTGGTCAGCATGCCCATGGCCTCTTCCCTCATTGCAACTAAAAATCTTACCACATGCCCAATGTGCCATCGGCCTTCGGGAGAGCCTTTGGTCCTTTTGGGATCAAAATAGAATATAAATAAATAAAGCAACAATTACAATGTTCTCTCCATGTGTCATCTCCAGATCTATCCCAGCAGGTGTGGATATTAAGGCTTCTTTTACAGATGAAGGAAATTTGAGGAAGTAACAGAGCTCATAGGAGGCAGCGGTCTCTGGCACCCAGCCTCTCCGACCCTGCCCCTCGACGTTATCTTTCGATTCATCTGACAATGAAAGAAATGCCACGGCAAAAAATATCAAACCAAACACAAATAAGGTATAAACAACCCGCTGGAAATAAGCAGAAACGAAAGTGAGACCAACTGAATAGTCCTTAATAGAGGATGTCAGAAGAATTTGCATAATTTAAAATGTTAGCGAATGTGTTGCCTGCAAAGGATCCCGTGGAGCCACAAAGGAGATGAGAATAATCACCCAAAGTGAAGTTTAACACACCTTATGCTTTAGTTAAAATGTGTTTTCAGGTATTTCTTCTGAAGACAACAATTTTCTTAATTGTCTATCAGTAAAGATCAGGTTAGGAGGGAAGGGTAAAAATACTCATTCAAGGCAAAAAAAAAAAAAATCATATCTACATTAATAAAGAATATTGGGTCATATATATATTATTGGGTTATATTATACACACACACACATATATATATATATACATAACTCATATTTTCACCAAGAATTTTATAAATGGCATTTAATAACCCAGATAGATAAGCTATGAATTGTGATTTTTGGACACATGTCCTCTTAACTATTAATCTTGTATAGATAGTATCATCTAATTACATGATCATGATTTTTAAATATAAATAGCTCAATTCACACATGGAATAGGATATTTTGGAAATTGTTTTGGACCAGAAGGTATTAGGCAAAGTTAAAAATTAAGCAGAGAATAAGAAATCGCAGTCAGGAACATTCCTGCTTGTATATTCTGAATTATGAAGTATTAGGAAATGGGTAATCTTCATTTAGTAAATAACTAATTAGGAAATTAGTAATTCAGAAAAGAAAAGTTACATCCCAACTACAGAGAAAAAAAATCAGGGTAAACCAAGAATCAAGCACATATCAACAAACAGAGCCGAACTAACACAAAATAGACTAACAGGGAAAATTACCTGTCTTTAATCTCAAAGTGTCACAGCTGATAAAAGTGACAGATGATTCCTCAATTCACCTACAGAGACCTCTCCCTAATAGATGGATAATGCCATTAAAATTGTTCCTAACAACCCTCCTACCCTTTGCAACGGCATTTTCATCAGGCAAACACTGGCTGCTTTTCCATAACAAAACATACTTCTTCCAGTTTTAGGAACTGAAAAAAATTGAAACAAAAAAGGTAACCCAGCAAAAGAAACAAAGAAAGTAAAATAAAAATAGTACAAATTATACTTCATACGTACACAAATGACACTGAGATTGCGCCTGTGATTGACAGCTTTTGGCACACAGACCAATCCATGGATTCCTACGAGCATTTTAATGAAAAAATTTAAAAGATTACTTCCTTAATACAGAATTTCAATTTAAAATATAAATCTCCTAGAAACTTTAACAGGTTTATTAAAAAAAAAAAATCTGTGTTCCAACTAGGAATATATTATCAATTCAGGTCTTCCATTGGGAAGAAACTATTAAAAATAAATATATTAAAGGTGCTGAAGAATTACATGAAGAATTATGGCTTCTTAGCCGACAGTGAGAGTTTCACATTAATTACAGTGTCAGTTTTAAGAAATGCTGGAATACTGTCTCCCCGCTGTGTAATAGCAGCTATGATTTACTGAAGACCTACAAGGTATCAGATATTGTACTGGGCACTTGATGGACTATTTTGCTTAATCTTCACAATCACTTTCAACAAGAGTTGTGTTACCATTTTTTACATAGAAATGTAGCAGAAATCTATTATCTGGTCTATCCTAAACCTCCCTCCTTCTAGTAACGGTGCCTCTTTCCTTCCATTTGGGCTTTCCCTAGAGCAATGGTTCTTAACCTTCCTAATGCCCCAATGGATTTTCATTGTTACAAACAGGTCGCGGCCCACAGGTTGAAAACCGTGGCTCTAGAGGCTCCATTTTCTTATTTGACCTCTCCCTTTGATCACCATAGCTTCTCCTTCATCTGGCCTAAATTAGTCCAAGGCAAGATGTCTGGGGGATTTTGAAAATTGGGGCTTACATGGTAAAATGAGTCTTTCCCTTCTCCCCAAAGTTTTAAAACTCTTAAGATATTAAAACTTTGAAATTGTCAACAGCCAAGCTTGCCACCACCAGAACCAGAGAGACAGATGTGACTCATCTGCCAAAAAAATAGAGTCCTGGCCCGGTGGCATTTGAATCCAGATTCCCACTGTTCCTAAGGCCCAAGCAGGCATATTTCTGCCCTTGAATTTTTCACCCCAATACCCGCAAAATAAGTCGTGACTTTGAGTTAATGAGTATTGTTGCATTTCCTATCCCTTACAGCCAAGAATTTTAATTAACAACATGAAATTGAGACTCAGTGGTTTAATGGGTACAATCCAAGGCTAGCATTGCCAACTGGTAAAGTGGACAATCAAGGTTCAAACTCGTATCTGCTGTTCCTGAAGTCTTGTTCTTTTCACCCCATCACAGTGTAAGATGGTAATTTAAACATTTTGTGACCTTCAAAGACTGTCACTTAGACTGACATGTCATTTTAATGAAAATACACAATTACTTCTTTGAAAATATTAGATTTTAAACAACAAAGTCAACAAGATATTACAATTTTTTAAAACTATTCTTACTTGTTGAATACATTACCCAGTATTAGATCTTTAATAGTTAGATACACTACTCAGGGGTCCTCAAACTCCACATGAAGTGGTGTGATTGTATTTGTTCCCATTTTGTTTTTTTACTTCAACATAAGAAATGTACAGTGTGCATAGGAATTTGTTCTTTTTTTTTTTTAAACTATAGTCCAGCCCTCCAACGGTCTGAAGGACAGTGAACTGGCCCCCTGTTTAAAAAGTTTGAGGACCTCTGAATTAGATGTTCAGTAATTACTTCAAAATGAAACTTTAAGATAACTTCACAAACTTACACTCTGGGAGGCAGAGGCAGGAGGACTGCTTTTGCTCAGGAGTTCAAGACCAGCTCAAGAAAGAGCAAGACCCCAGTCTCTATTAAAAATAGAAAAATTAACCAGGAGTTCCGGCAAGCGCCTGTAGTCCCAAGCTACATGAGGCTAAGGCAAGAGGATTGCTTGAACCGAGGAGTTTGAGGTTGCTGTGACCTAAGACATCATAACCCTCTAGTTTGGGCAACAGAGTGAGACTCTATCTCAAAAAAATTTTTTAAAAAAGAAAGAAAAGCAGCACCAACTTAGAAAAATTTGTAGCCTAACATAATAGCTCTACTTTTAAATTAATGCTGATATTCAACAGAAAAATATGAGAGAGTAAATAATTCAAGAAAATTCCAAAGTTTAACTGTTAATTAGAAAAACTATTATGTAAGCCTGCACATAAGTTAATATATCATCTTGATTGTATTTCTATGCAATTTTATGATTCAGTATGATTTCACAGTATGACAGGCACAGTTATATTCTCCCCTTGCAAACCTAACGGTCACCTTGGTGTGAAGACACTATCAGGACCCAACTTAGTCGATTTCTGACTCAGTTTCCCACAGACATGGAGGACCTTTCTTTTTCCTCTTCAACAAGCATCTCAAGAAGCCATCGTATTTTTTTTTTTTCTTCATAATGTGGAAATAAAAATGAACTGGGTTTTATAGTTACAAAGGGAAAGAAGAAAATATACAAACTGGAACCCCAAAAATACAGCAAGTAGGAAAAGGGGGCCGGTTTGCAGTTGACACAGATAAGTGCTTCAACTCATCCTCTTTAATAATCCTAATTTTGGAATGCTGTTCTGCCTAAGCCCATGAATATATTTATGAATATATATGTGAACACATTTCACAGTTCATGAGAGTACAGCTATTTGAGAAACAGGGATATGTTGGCATTGCCAGAGAGCCAGGTGGTTCCACTGTTTGGAAACCATCTGGTCTGAGTTTTCTCTTTGTCAGCACCATCAATACATCAGTAGCAAGAGCTATTATAGGGATTGTGTGTGTTTCGTTTCTTTAAATAAACTCAAACAAAACTACCCTGAATATAAATGTGTTATTTCTTTGAATTGTGCTTTCAGAGTGTAATGAAACCCATGTCAAGATGAGTTACACTTGAATACCTACAGTCCTCAAATAACTTCACAAAACCAAGCGGCAAGAGACGAGAAGTCTAACTCCAGCTCCGGCAGCACCTGTTGACCGTGAGACCCTTCCTTGTAGTAACTACTGCCCAACTCAACAACAGCAAACTGAGGCTCTGTCTGCTGAGAAAGTTCCTGAAACCAATCTCTACCTATATTCATACAGGTCTATATGTGGGTTGTAAAGAGAATTAGCTACTGGGAAAGCTCAAAGGTGTTATTCAATTGTTATTCAGTTGTTAATAAATCAACAAAAAAACCAAAAAGAAAAAAGGGGGTCTAAGAAACTTAAATATAATTAATCGGAGTCCCCACTGCCCCCTTTATTTAATGAGCCATTCTCATCAAATCCCTGCCTGGTCTGCAAAACCCACGAGAACAAAAAATGTACTACACGATTCACAATTGCAAAGATGTTGAATCCACCCAACTGCCCATCAATTCCTGAGTGGATTAATGAAATGTGGTATGTACGCAGCACAGAGTACTACTCAGCCATTAAAAAAGTTGAATGAATGCCATTTACAACTGTTTGGATGGAACTGAGCCATTATCTTAAGTGAAGTATCTAAAGAATAGAAAAACAAACAGCACACAGACTGTTGCATAGACTGGAACTAACAGATGAGTGCACAAGTGCACAGAGGGGAGCAAAAGTCACTGGAAATCGTGCAGGGGGGGAGGGGCAGAAACCCACCTAACACTATTCACTGACCCAGTGAACACTATTCAGGTGATGGGCACACTTACAGCCCTGACTCAGGGATGACAAAAGCAATCCATGTAACAAAACATTTGTGCCTCCATAATATTTTAAAATTAAAAAAAAAAAAAAAAAGTGTGCTGCAAAGCATCAGGCCCTTGCCTATACCTTAAAAAAGCAGCGTAACTTACTAAAAATACTAGGCTTTCCATAATACACATAAGCAAGCAGGCAGTGGCATGAATAAACCTTGTCTTTTAAGACCTTAATCTCCACTTATGATAAAAGTTTCCAACTCAGACGTCTTTATCGGAACACTGAAAGTCCAATCCCCCTAAATGCCAGCATCTCCCCTCCAAAGGCAGGCCTCCATTGCACCGACCTTTAGATAGAAGCCGGAAGTCCCCATGTCACCTTCACTTAAGAAGGGATAACTTAAAGAGGTTAAAGTACTGACCTAAAGTTAAAAGAGAAAGAGAGTGAGGCTGTAAGAGATTTTGCTTTCTTCTACCAGCAGGTCATCCATGGCCCCCACTCCATGCACCAATGTTTGACTTGTCAAAACTGCTTTGCTTCTTCTGCTCCTGACATCTAAATCATTTGACAGGCACATAACCTTATCAAATTTCTAGTTATAGGACAAATAGAGGTAACAAACCATGGCCACTGGAATTGATAACAGCTCACACAAAGGCCTCCAAGGCTGCAGGCGAGGGGGACAGGCAAGCTGGCCCATGAACCCACAGCAAGATGAGCTGGAGGAGGGACCAAGTGAGATAAAAGGCTAATTCCACCAAATGCAATTGGTACTCCAATTCTTCTGCCTGAGATTGAATCAACCAAAAGGCCCCGCATCAGGGGTGAAAAAAAACTTGTGAAATCAGCAGTGTTTGCTTGCTCCAACTAGCATTTAAACTTAAAAAGCAAATGTAATAAAAGCATCAGAACAGTGCCTTTGAAAGTTCTCTGCCAACCATGGTTTGACCGAATACCTTGTCAGGTTATAAAGTACCATTTCCTAATTCAGTAGTGTAAGGAATACTAAATACATCCCTGGTTTTATCTGTAACTCCAGCCAAATCTCCCTGCCCGTCTCCAGGATTTGCTTGGGAATAAATAAGAGAAATGGTGTTTGCCAAAAAAGAATAAAATATTTTGAGGCAATATATCACATTAAAAGACAAGTCTTAAAACATGGCATGAAACATAAATCCTTTTTTTAAAAATCTGTTTTCTTAGTTTAAATGTACTGGGCTCCTAACACTTGTGGAAATGGTGTAGAAGAAATTAAAGAAACACACATGAAAAATATATGTCATCAGTTAGGCAATCCCCCAGCTAAAAGAAAGACCCAAAATTAAACTCAAGTTCATCCAACCATAAATATCCCAGCTTTCCCAATACTTCCCTGGTTTGAGACCTTTTATCCTAGTCCCCAGGAAAGGCTCATCCTGGATTACTCTACTCCGAATGCCAAATCCTTTTAGTTTCCTAAATGAAGACAGATCAGTAATAACCCAGAGAACATACAGCTTGTTCAAGTTCACATGCAAGGCTACTTGATCTGTGAGTTGACTTTGTGACATTTCTCAGTAAAACTAACAAGGAAAGGAAGCCACAAGCAATAGTGAGATACTTGACGCTATCAAGTATGGAAAGCTGGGGGGGGGGGAGGGGGAAATCCAGTGATCTAAGCAAGTGACAGCAAAAGTAGAAGTGACAGCAACTCTGGAAAGCAATGAGGGGACCACAGCTCCAAATCTACTCCCCAGAACCCTCCCACAGGAGCACACGGAGGTGTACATAAATAAGACTGCAGTGCATAAATTACGATTAAATAAGTAAAAATTAAACCGACTCCATTTCTCTAGCTTAATCTTCACAACCCTCTATAACATTATTAGGTTTAGAGTGATGACTGTGAAACCCTTTATTAAAATTTAGAGTTATTTATTAAAACAACACACATATAAGGCTATATTTTCTATAAGTATATTTATACATAGAAATGAAAAAAAAAAAAAAAGCCCTAAACTGCAAGGACTATATTCCTGTGATGATTTTAGGATTATTTTAGGACTATTTTCTGCCTGCAGACCTTGGGCCAATTGTGACATGCTTGCCCACAGGATAGAAAAAGGAGCATTTAACCCCTTTGACTCACCTGTAATCCAAGCACTCTGGGAGGCCAAGGCAGCTGGATTGCTTGAGCTCACAATTTCAAGACCAGCCTGCAGAAAAGTGAGACCCCCACCTCTAAAAAATAGCTGGGAGTTGTGGCAGGTGTCTCAGTCCCAGGTACTCAGGAGGCTGAGGCAAGGGGGTCATTTGAGCCCAAGAGTTTGAGGTTGCTGTGAGCTATGACACCATGGCCCTCTACCCAGGGTAAACAACAGAGACTCTGTCTAAAAAAAAATGAATAAACTCCCTGGACTGAAGGCTGCGGGGAGGGGCTCCCCATTTGGGTTCCTCCACCTCTACTGCCAGGGGTCCTGTACACCCTCTTTTGCTTGTCATGCTTATCAATCTTTCTCCCTGTCAATAAACTCTATTCTGTCACTTAAAAAAAAAAAAAAATGTAAAAAAAAAAAAAAAGAAAAATAAAAGCTTTCTGGGAATACTATTCAGCCCTTTAAAAAATGGAGACTTTACATCTTTTCCATTTACCTGGATAGAGTTGAAATACATTCTTCTTAGTAAAGCATCGCAAGAATGAAAAAATAAATGTTCAATGTACTCCATACTAATATGAAATCAATGTATAAACAATTACACGCTCATAAGAACAATAAAACACAAATACAGTCTAGTACAGGGATAGAGGGAGGTGGGAGGGGAGAGTGGGGGGGACTGTGGCAGGAGGGAGGGCAGGAGGCGGGATCTCACCTACGTGCACCTTGTGAGGGAGTATAACAGGCCCCCTGGGTAAGGGGCTCTTCTACAAATGGAACTTAACCCTGGAAGTGAGAACGATGTAACCTAAAAATATGTACCCTCATATTAATTTGAAATTAAAAAACAAATTTAAAAAAAAACTTGAAAGGATATATATAAAGAGAAGAGGAAAATGGTGGTCAAACAAAGGTTAGCCTTGCCTCTAACACTTAAATTTCTTACAATTAACATATTTATGTTTTACATATATAATTTTCCAAAGAAATCTAATATCACATCATTACTTCAACAAAACATGGCATATCATTTTAGACCTTTCAATGAATATACCAAAGTCACACCATGACATGCTTATCTCATCGATCCCCTTTATTCTGGCTAATGGAACGAAACATATGTAAATAGTGGTGTGTTTTAAGCAAATGTAATCTAACACAGTATAATTTAAAATTTAAAAATGCAAATATATTCTTTAAAAAGGTCTCACTGCTTTAAAAACAAAATTCACTAGGAGATGAGCTTCTACAGGCATTTCATTCTGCATTTATTTGGATATAAATTTATTTGCATATATTTCAAGTATTTAACCTGCTAGCAAATATTTCTGCTGTTTGCAGGATACACAGTAATGCACAGTGGGAGTAACATCTGTTAAATCTGTGTGCCACCAGTGCGTGGGCTAAGCCATGCCTTGGTCCAGCTCTTGAGGTCACAAAGCTCAAAAAACAAAAAGAGAGAGAAACAGGAAAAGAAAGAAAAAGGAAGGAAGCTCTTGGGAAAGTGGAAGAGACACTCAAAGAAAAGAAGCTAGAGAAGAAAGACGAAAGGGAAACAGGCCCCCAGACACCTGCAGGGCAAACACAGTCTGTGTGTCCAAGTTATGTACCCATGATTTGTGTGCTATCGATATCACAGGACGGAGGTGACCATAGTGTCATTTGGGGCCACTAGAACAGACAGACCCTTTCATACCTCAAGGCCAGTGTGACAGCAAAGGCCTGCCCCCTGCCAATACCACCCTGAACTCTAGAAGCAGCACCAGCTTCAGGCTTAGAGGTTGATTGCTGTCCCAGCTCCAAGCTCTTTCTGCTACTTTTGCTAACAACAGTGGGATTTATTTTCTACATAACTATTAATATCAATACTCTTGGAATCATCTTATCAACTGAGCATATTTTAAGTTTATGACTTCTCTCTTCTAATAGGCAAGAATTTAATACTTTTCCAAAGCTCATAAGAACTATGCTCAAAACGTTCCATGGATGTCTCAGAGTCTCATCCAACAGACCATTCAAAGCCATCTCCCGAAAATGCCACTTTAACACACAGTGACTTAAGTCACCGACTTACTACATAGATAAACAGACACAGTGATCCGAGGATACACCCTGTAGGACAGACAGACTGTCTGCCCAGCTTCAAGCACTGATAAAGACAGAAACAAAGTTTTAATGCTAGCTTCACAAACACGGGAAAATCGGTTTTCTCACTTCCTTCCTACTATTATGAAGAATTCTATTGCATCTCATAATCAACACAAAATTATACAATGACTGTAAGGTGGAGAACAAAAATATCATATGTACTGTGGTCAGCATTTGTCAGTCCTCAGGACTGAACATTCCTCCACCCTTCTTTAAGTAACAGCACCCTGACTTTCTTTTGAAAACTTAGCTGCACCCTAACTCATCAATTAGAGTTCTGTGTTCCCCTATCTCGGTGTTTTGTTCGGTTGCGAACATAAAATCCAATCAGGAGACTCTCTTCCACTGGACTGACATCTGTGAGGATGTAGGCTGAAGATGTGGCAGCCACTTTGTGACCATGAGATAAGCTTGCCTGAAAGTGGAGTTGTCACAGAAGACACAGAGGTGAGAGCTGGAGAGAAACAGTCCTGGTGACATTCCCTGAGCTTCTCTTGGTACACTTCCCCTAACGCCAGTTTCACCCTGGACTTCTGAGGCACCTGAGTTAACAATCCTAATGCCAGCCGGGGTTGAGACTTCTGAAACTAGCAACCAAGAGTCCTAACTGATAGGCTCATCCACATTTTACATTTAGATTTTTTAAAATATAAACGGGTTGTGGAGCCTTCCAGATTACTTTCCGCTCAGTATCATACCTCTCATCTGCTGGGCTCAAACCTAACGCAGCTGTTTGTGATCAAAGCTCAATTACTAACACTAACAGAAAAGTGGTTCAGATAATCTTTAACAGTGGATACTCGGAAATCATTTGCATATGGTGTGGGAATGCATGTAATTAGAGAAACTCAGAAAACATCACCAAATGTTGTTTAAATATTTTTTAGCAAATCCTCAGGCTATGAAAATTAGAACAACGTAGGGTGGTCAGCTAATACAAATTATCAATTTCGGCAAAGATAATTGCCAAAATATTGAAAGATAATAAAACACTGAAAGATGTTTTCATCTTTTTATGCAAAAGTCCTAAGAACCATAGAAATAGAAACTGACAATCATCATTTATGCCATTTTGAATACCTTTTAATAACTTAGCACACTGTAGGTATTCAAAAGTTCTCAGTATCCCTTCCCCCACCCAAGAAAAAAAAATCTTTTCTCAATATCTTTTTTATTTGCCAAGCATTTAAAAAAAATTTACTTTTCAACCATAGTTTTGTTTAGAAATGCCCATTAAAACAGCAGATAAAACCTGATATCAAAACAATCGCCCCTGAAGAATGCCAAGTTTTACATGGATTTGAGCAGATGGGTAATAAACTTAATTCAGGCAGTCCCTGAGTTATGAACAAAATAGGTTTCGGAGGTTTACTCTTAAGTTGAATGTGTCTGTAAGTTCAAATAGGTGCATTTGCCTAGTACCTGTAATAGCCTCTGTTCGTAAGTACAAGTTGTAGGTTAGTCAGGTGTTTATAACTTGGGGACTTAACTGTAATAGCCTCTGTTCACAAGTGCAAGTTGTACATAAGTCTGGTATTTGTAACTCAGGAACTGCCTGTATTAAAATGCATCACAGGAAGACCTCAGACCATTTTCTAGACTGTCTTACCTATAATCTGGTTTCAGTAAGTAAAGAAAGTGGTAAGGCTGGAAGCTAATATCCAGGGATGGGTAGGGGACACACACTCACACTCACATACACACACACAAACAGGGAACAGCAATTTGATGAAGGGATCTGGATCCCAAACTTGGAGCTGGGCCCAACGCACCATGAAACCCTGGTGTGTTTCACAGGAGCTGTTATTTTAAAACTTTAAAAGAGAGCTTCCCTGAGAAGCCCATCTCTCCACTGGGAAGTGGGAAAGCAAAGCAGGTCATTCTCCCTAGATTTCACAGAATGCTAAGACTTTACCATTAGTCTATACAATTATCAAGAGAATTGACTATGAAAACTGGTGAGAACACTTTCCCTGCAACAGCTTAGAATAATCACCAAATAGGTGATTAAAATCAGATGTTTCTATTTTAACACAAAAGTATGAACGAAACTGCAACCGTGGCTTAACTCTGATTTACGTACATATTTTAGAATTATTTTCAAAAATCATCAGTGAAGGGAACTTTCTGATTAACCTTTGGCTAGCTGTAACAGTAGGAAAACTTCACCTTCCTTTACTATTCCAAGTGTCTAAAGCAATAAACTTACCAGTTGTTCTCAAATTGCAAATAATTATGCCCAAAATATTTGTTCACGGGTTTTCACAGGCATCCCGTGATAACTGGTACAGTCTACTTATGTACGGGGCAAAGAGAAACCAGAATAATTGATTTGCCCAGGAACAGAATCCAGAACTTATTCTCATTAATATTTAATATATTTGCTAGGCCACCTAAAAAGCTCCACCACAAGCTAATGAGACATATACACTTACCTCTGGTATGAGAGGCTAGGCTTGATATACACAACAAGGAAAAATGCCTAAACATATCAGACAGTAAGAAATACCAGCTGAGTATAAGTTAGATTTTGGATAATCAAGTCCTATTTTAAGTGACCCAGGGAGCTAGTATTTTAAAACTTTTTACAGCAATTACTTTCTTAAAAAGTAATGGACCCAAAAATACACTACTGGGACCTGATCAAACTAAAAAGCTTCTGCACAGCCAAGAACACAGTAAGTAAAGCAAGCAGACAGCCCTCAGAATGGGAGAAGACATTCAGGTTTCTGGTTGAAGTTTTGCCGTCCACTCAAAGGT
>CAUYPK010094160.1:0-19517 GCA_963574355.1 Loris lydekkerianus
ATTTTCATATTTCTGAGAATAAAGTTTCTTGTAATATTCTTTAAGGATTTTTTGAATTTCTGAGGTGTCTGTTCTTATTTCGTCTTTGTCATTTCTGCTTGATGAAATTAGATATTTTACTCTTTTTTTTCCTGGTTAGGTTAGCCAATTGCTAACATATTTTTTATTAAAGGGAGTTGCTACAACTACCCAGAACGTGTTATTTTGAACATGTACCCGCACTTCTGTTGGGTCTACATATAGACATGGAATTTCTGGGTCAGAGAGTGTGACTGTGTTTGCCTTTAATAAATATAGCCAAAAAATTTTGCCAAATAAATGTACAAATGTATACACTTATCAGAAGTGCATAAGGTGTCCACTTGCTCCCTAGCTTTGCCAATAATTGGCATTCTCCGTTTTTTCTCAATTTACCCATTCTGGTTGAGCACTTTTTTTCTGATAGAATAGGAGGAATTTTAAAGGGGAATCACATTATGCAGTGTCAGGTAATGTCATGCCCGTGTATCATAAGTGAATATGTTTGGTAATAAAATCATCATATGGTGCCCTGGCTGAGGAACAACCACAGCATACTGTGGCCTTGAACTCCTGGGCTTCAAGAGCTCCTCCAACCTCAGCCTCCTGAGCAGATGGAACTATAGGAACCACAGCACCTAGCTCACATACTTTTTGTTATAGGGAGTTTAGTTTTAGTTTTAGTTGTTCTCAGCAGAAGTGAAGAGGCACAAAAAAGATGAAAGCATTGTGTGAGCAGAAGACGGATCCTCTAGTCTTTAGACATTCCCCTAAGACTTCTAAAGACCAGCATAGTCCCCTCCTCACTGAGCCTGAGACAAAATGAACAGGGCAAAGACCTCTGGTTTTTTCACCCAATTCCTTGGTTAGAAACTTCACAATGGAAATCTGGGAAGCATCACTATGGAAAAGATTAAGAATGAAAAATGTGCTTTGGTGTAACTAAGGCTAGGCTGCATGCTTTGTGGTGATTTTCTGAACCAGCCTCAGTGCCAACAGCCTGATCTGATCCTCATTGGTCACCTTTGCTTTTAGAAAACCTTAAGCAAGTGCCTCTTCCCAGATGCTCCCTTAGGTTTTTGGTGTGGCCTTGCCCTCTGGAAGTTGCTGAATCAGGATGATGACTCTCAAGTGACCAAATGGAAAAGACACGAAAGAAAAGAATTAGAATCAGAACGTGAGCCCTTTAGGCTGGCAGAAGAGTTGAGAGGGAAGGGCTGGATTCCTGTCCAACTCCTCCACTCACTGGCTTGTTTGGGGCAAGTTATTTAACTTGTCTGGGCCTCAGTTTCTTCACTCATAAAAGGAGATGATAATAATAGTACCTTCTTCAAAGGGTTGCTGCACAGAGTAAGTGAGAGATCAAGGTGAAATCCTAGCACGCTGCCTGGTACCTGGCCCTCAGCCATTCACACAGGGAGGAGCTCGTGTCTTTTGGCAGGGTGATGCTGAGAGTTCCTCAGGGTGAGGCAAGCCCATGTCCCTCCCTCTAGCAGGTTGGGAAGGTGTTCGCAGAGAAGAGAGGGATTCAAGGGCACTGCTCAGTGAGAAGAGATTGGAATTGTCACCTAGAATGTAAGGAGGCAGGAAAGGGAGAGGGGGCTGTATGCACCGAGCTTCCAGCAAGTGTGCTGAAGAGTAGCTAAGAATAAAGCAGAAGGAATTGGAGCACAGAAGTCCTCAGAGGCCTGGAAGAAGGTGTGGAAACTGGTCGTAGTGATTGAGAATCTTATTCCAGGTCAGAGGTCTGGTTGATCTGCATGGCCAGAGTAACAAACAGTGAGGTGTAGTGATAAGAGGAAGAAAGGAACAAAACTAACAGGCCTAAGTCTGTGCAGATTGTTTTATAGGTGCTATTTCATTTAATTCTCCAATTCTTTGTCAAATGAGGCTCAGACAAGTTAAGTGAGCTGTTCATACTCAACTAGTCTAGTAAAACCTTACCTTTCCACTACCTTCGAGAGCTGTTGCCAACCTCAGGGTATGTGGTCCTAGGCACACTCTGGCACTTCATTCAAGTTCTCTAGGTTTATACAGATTCTTCTGAAGAATGAGGGGTTCATCAGGTTGTTGGGAGTATATCAAGGAAAGGCTATCTTTCAGAGCAATCTAGTGTGCTTAAGAGACAGGATTCTGGAGCCACACTGCCTGGGATCAACTCTGGGCTCAAACTACTGTGGTAGAGATTGCTAATATTCACCATATCCTGTTCTCCTTTGCCTCCTGAGCACACAGAAGCCTAACTCAGCCAGAGTCATAAGTGACTATTTGTGGGTAGTAAGCTGCAGTGGAGTGACATATCACTGCCAGGTGGAGGCAATGAAACAAACCCTGTGACCCCTCAGCTCTGTCCTCATAATGTTCTATATGGCTAGGCTACAATATGGCAGGGTGTTCATCAGCCTGGATCCTGAGTGCCTCTATGGAACAGAGAACAGAGGCCCCTGCCAACTGCCTTGAATAGGTCATTAATGTGAAATAAACCTTTGTTATATTAAGGGAGGGAGGGTTAATTGTTACTGTAATATACACTAGTCTATCCTGACTAATGCAACTATTTACTAGCTGTGTAAACTTGGGCAAGTCTTAACCTCCACGTGCCTCAGTTTCCTCCTCTATAAAATGGAGACAATTATAATACCGATTTCATAAGGTTGTTGGGAAAATATAAATAACTTAACATTTTAGGCACTTCAGAATTAAAAATAATGCTTAAAACATTGTAAGTACTATGTATTATTTAGTACCTTACTTTATGAGATTATTTCCTCAGTAGCATTAGGAATTGTCAGTTCTCAGGCTTGGCGCCTGTAGCTCAGCAGTGAGGGTGTCAGCCTTGTACACTAAAGCTGGCGGGTTCAATTCCAGCCCCGGCCTGCCAAACAACACTAACAACTACAACCAAAAAATCGCTGGGTGTTGTGGCAGGAGCCTATAGTCCCAACTACTTGGGAGGCTGAGGCAAGAGAATCACTAGAGTTCAGGAGTTTGAGGCTGTGCGCTGTAACACCACAGCACTCTACCCAGGGTGATATAGTGAGACACTGTCTCAAAAAAAAAAAAAAAAAAAAAAGAGGGGGTGGTTGGCACTTGTGGCTCAGTGAGTAGGGTACCAGCTCCATATACCCAGGGTGGCAAGTTCAAACCTGACCCTGGCCAAACTGCAACAAAAAAATAGCCAGGCATTGTGGCAGGCACCTGTAGTCCCAGCTACTTGGGAGGCTGTGGCAAGAGAATCGCCTAAGCCCAAGAGCTGGAGATTGCTGTGAGCTGTGATGCCACAGCACTCTACTGAGGGCGACAAAATGAGACTCTGTCTCTAAAAAAAAAAAAGGGGGGGGTCAGTTTCAATTAAAATATAAGTACTGCCACAGATCTGGGTTTACATCCTGACTCTGCCACCTGCTTGTTGAATGAGTTTGACCCATTCGGCACTTCTGAGACTCCAAATTTTCTTATCTTTGACATGGACAATAGTTTCTGCATTAAAGGGTAGTTGTGAGGATTCTTTGAGCTCAAAGGGGCTTAAAAAAAAAAAAAACCCTCTTTGTTTATATTTTGTAGTTAAGAGTTGCTGGTGTTTCTCCTCTAAAAAAGGGACACCAAAGCACAGAGGGAAAAGCCTGAGTTGCCTACAACTGGAGGAAGCTGTCCAGACCAATGCAATAGAAGTCCACCAGGAACTGGCCAGATGGCCCTACCTGGTCAGGCAGCAAGCAGCGAGAACCATGTCCATCACCTCTTGTGATGTGGGTTGGACTCAGCTGGGTAGTTTTCATGGGGACTCTACTGTGTGGGGCTAGTAGACAGTGTCTGAGACTAGAGTTCTCAGCAGGCAGGGCTGAGCTGCATCCAAGCAGGCAGCCCACTCACTAGGTGGCAGGGGCTGCTGGTTGCTGCTTGCTGGGTACTGGCTAGGAGCAATGGAGCAGATCAGGGCAGCCAACACGAGCACCTACCTGTGGCTTTTCCGTGTGGCCTGGGCTTCTCACAGTGTGGCAGCTGAGTTTCCAGAGGGAATGTCCCATGAGAGGGTGCTCCAACAGACCTGGTGGAGTTACAGGGCTTCTTCCACCATCCCCCAGCATCACTTCCTCTGCATTCTACTAGAAACACAGTCATCAGGTCGGCCCGTGTTCCAGGGGGGTAGGACAGAAGGTATATGCTGGGGGCACAGTTGGCACAGTGTCAACAACTCCTCCCTGAATATCTGTATGTAAGTCAGGCCTTGTTCCTGGGAGGCGACAAGCAGTCCCATTAGCTGTCTGCTCCACCTACTACTGGTCATGCCGTGGGGACCAAGGGACAGCTGCTGCTCGCCAGAGGCAGCCTTTCTGAATAAATGAGTCAACCCTCTTCTGGTCATCACTCTGCGCAGCCCCTGAGGCTCATAGTTTTTACAAAGAGCACTAAAGAGAGAGGTCCAAGGCTTGGGTAGAGCTGCCACCCATCAGACAAATTACAAACAAAGGGAAATTTTTTCCCTCCCCTTTTGGAATGTTGTTGTCCTTTTGGGTCCAGGACACTGGGGCCCTTTTTGAGCAAAGCATCCCTCAGCCAGAATTCTCTAGATTAGGAGTTGGCAAACTTTTTCTGTAGAGGGCCCTATGGTAAACATTTTAAGCTTTGCAGGCTTCATATGGTCTCTGTTGCAACTACTCCAATCTCCCATTATTCCACAAAAGCAGCCAAGGACAATATTCAAACAAATGAGCATGGCTGTGTTCCAATAAAATTTTATTTACAAGAACAGCTGGAGGCCAGAATCAGCCCATAGGCTGGAGTTAGCTGACCCCTGCTCTAGGCCTCCTCAGTTTTAGAGGGAAGATTTTCAAAGGGGTCTGTGCCCAGGAGGTAACTCAGAGCCTGAAGTCTGGCTTCCCAGCCTGCCTCCGGCCCATGCCCCATTCCAGCATCCCTCCAGGGCACCCCAAGGAGCAATAGGTGCCTGTGGGAAAGGCCAGCTCCAGGAATGTCAGCTGTTCCATGAGGATCCCTGACCCCCACAGTTTCCCTCCTGGTCCCTACTCTTTGGATCCCTTCTCCCTCCTAGAATCCCTCCTTAAGGCGCTCCTAGCTGGGGGAGCCACAGAGGAGATGTCAACCGGGCAACTCATCAGGCCCTGGCAGACCCTCTCTGTGACACAGAGCTTATCCTGGGAAGGGCTCTGAGGAGGCCAGGCGGCCTCCCTGGAAAGGTTTCAGGCAGGGTGCAGCATCTGTGGACAATCTGAGCCCGCCTGCTGCCTCCTCAGAGGGGCCGCCCCCCTTTGGGCTGCAGCTTTTCTTTCGAGGAACAAGACTACATCTGTTTGGTGATATTCTATCTGAAATCGTTAAATAAACCTCTCAGGTCCTGGCAAACAACAGCCCATCTTATTCTGATGGGGGAGTCCCTGAACACAGCAGACTTCTTAATCCTAAATCTGTCTGCTGGCGCCCACCCCTGCCCTACAAATCCCTGCTCCCCCCATGCCCTGGCCACTGTCAGCTCGGAGAAAGATTGTACATGCTGGCCCCTTCAACCCCTCTCAACTCTAGAAAGTTCTTGTTTTTGAATCTTTGTGTGTACTTGTAGATTGGTTTCTCAATCTCCCCCTTTCTTTGGGGGTGGGGGTCCCTCTCTCACTCTGCTCTCTCTCTCTTTCTCCTCTCTCCCTCCCTCAATGGGTCTCAGCCACACAATACTGTCTGAGCAAACTTGTTCAGGCCCCCACTATTATCTCATCTCTCCATTGCCCCCACCCTCACCCTCCTGAGGCCACTGAGAAGAAAGCAAAGTTAAACAAATAAAGGATGGGAAGCAACCCAGCCAGCCTTTCCAAGTGCCTGGCGATGGGAAATCTCAAGCTCACTGCTCAGCTTGTCTTCTGCTCCCCACAGTCCGTCCCCCCCACACACACACACCTCCTACAGCTGAAACCCAAGCCCACAGCAGAGGCGGGTGAAGGGAGGGTTACAGACCCTGTGTGCCCAGCTGTGCACACAGACCTCTCCCCTGCCCCATTCCCTCACCCCTTTCCTCAATGCAGACATTCTCACTGTCCTAGCTCCCCTTTCCAGGAAATCTCCAGCTGCAGCAAAAAGTCATGGAAAGCAAGAAGTTGCTGTGGGCACATTCGGTTTCTGACAAAACTGCGGCTGGGTGGTAGTGAGAACTAAGTTTAAACTGCATCCTTCCACCCCCAACTCTTTCTTGCCTGGGAGAAGGATGTGTAGACAACATGCTAGGATTTTACAGCAGGCCTT
Organism: Loris lydekkerianus; assembly: GCA_963574355.1. Lineage (NCBI taxonomy): Eukaryota > Metazoa > Chordata > Mammalia > Primates > Lorisidae > Loris > Loris lydekkerianus. Next base: position 6,268 of record CAUYPK010094160.1, read on the forward strand.
GTTTCTCAGTTGCTCTGTGATTAAACTACAGCCTCCCTCCTCCAATCAAACGCCAGCCCAGTGAAGCTGCAACTGCTCCACCAAGATTGAGGGGGAAGGGAGGGAGATTTGAGTATTATGAAAACTCTGTCACTGGGGGATGGGGGAGCAAAGAATCCTTCCCTAGGGGAAAAGGAGGCCCCTCCATTTGGAAATTGTGTATAGGCCAACTGAAGGGTTAGGGATGTTCTTTGTGGGAGGAAGTCTCTCTTCTAAAATGACTCATGGTTCCATCCTTGCAGAGAACCTTCCAGAAGGTGAAACAAGCCTAACCTAGCCCTGTCCTTCTGTCCTTCTGCTGCTCCTAATACCAGGAATGGAGCTGACCTAAAACCTGAGTCTATGTTGCTCTGTGTTCCTTTTTGTTCCCTGATGACTAGAAAGCTCAGTGAGGACAGGGACTGGCTGCTCTTCTGATTCTTGATCCTCCATCCCCTCAACCCTCTCCCCAGAACACTCCTGCCTGGCTCTGCCCACAGAGATCATCCCATTCTCCCAGTACATCTGCACATCAGCAGCCTCAGTTAAGCTGCCTGGCATAAACAAAAGAAACTGCTGCCTGGTGAAAAGAAGCTTCACGCTCAAGGTCAATGGATGATCTTGTGACTTCACTTCCAAAGCAAGGGCCACAAGGGCAGGGCCTGTGGCTCAAAGGGGTAGGGCGCTGGCCCCACATGCCAGAGGTGGTGGGTTCGGACCCCGAACCCAGCCAAAAACTGCAAAAAAAAACAAAGCAAGGGCCACTGCAGAGGGCACACCCACCTCCCCACCCTGGCTGCCTCAGAGTAACACACCTCTGGGTCAGCACTCCTGCAGTAAGAGCTAACACCAAGCAGTGTTTCCCAAACAACAGTCCTTTAAGAACCTCCCCCTGATGTTTGTCATACCTTTGTCAATTATCAGTTCTTTTTTTTTTTTTTTGAGACAATGCCTCAGGGCCTGAATTCAGTAGCATTATCATAGCTCACTGCAAACCTGAAACCCCTGCACTCAAGCAGTCCTCCTGCTTGTCTCCCAACTAGCTGGGATGTACCACCACTCCCGGCTAATTTATTTTATTCTATTTAATTTTTATTTGATTTGATTTGATTTTAGAGACAGAGTCTTACTGTGTTGCCCAGGTTGGTCTCAAACTTCTCGCTTCATTGACCCTCTCACCTTAGCAATATGCAATATTTATGTTTAAATCAATTCACTTATTTTATTTAAATAAAAACACCACAACAAAAATATCCTTGAAATTACAGGTTTAATATATCATTTTTCCTATTACACATAAACTGCTTACCTTGTCCAATAAAAAATGTGCCTTGCAATAATACCACCTGAAGTCAACTTGGGAACCTTATGTTGATACAAAATGTAGAAGGGTTTTTTTTGTTTGTTTGTTTTTTTGAGACAGAGCCTCAAGCTGTCACCCTGGGTAGAGTGCTGTGGCATCACAGCTCACAGCAACCTCCAACTCCTGGACTCAAGCGATTCTCCTGCCTCCACCTCCCAAGTAGCTGGGACTACAGGCGCTTGCCACAATGCCCGGCTATTTTTTGGTTGCAGCCGTCATTGTTGTTTGGTGGGCCCGGGCTGGATTCAAACCCACCAGCTCAGGTGTATGTGGCTGGTGCTTTAGCCGCTTTAGCTACAGGCACCGAGCCATATTTTAACCTTTTAGGCCAGTTGGGGCTTTTTGTCATGTCTTTGAGGCTCAGTCCCCTCATCTTTAAAATAGGAATAACACAATAATGTCTGCTCTGCCTTCATGAAATAATAAAAACCTCATGAGAGGCAATGGACAGTATAAAGAGCTAGTAAGAAGGGAATTTTTAATAAAAGTCATGGTCAGGAGAATGGCATAAAATGTCATAAGCATGGGAATTTTTTTAAAAAGCATAGTGGGAAAGAAATAGAGAGCATGGTTCGTGCCCAAAAAACAGGAGCTTTGCACCAGATACTGCAAAGGAGATAGAACAGAAATAGTAGAGAAATGTACAGGCTATTAAAAGAAACAATACACACCCACAGGAAAAACACAAATAAAAGAGCCTATAGAGAATTATAGGCTGATTATAATTTTGCAGAGCTATGAATGCAAAGCAAAGGGACCGTGAGCCTCTAGATGAATCGTGGGGATTCATCTGTAGCCCAAACAGTGGGCACAGAGGGCTTCCTGGAGGTGGCATTCCACATCAGAGCTCTGTCTCCTGGAATCCTTTGTCTCTCTCCCACATTCGCCTTGGGTTTCAGAGGTGGATAGCAGCTCCCTGTTTGAGGGCCTAGTGGCTGACAGGGTCTCAGGGCCATGGGAAGCAACAGTGCCAAGTCTCTGGGTGTCTGTCAGCAGCCGGCTCCCTCCATGGCTCCCAGCGCTCCCTCCACTCACACCCTCCCAGCCACAGCTCCCCGACTGGGGGTGCACTGGCTTCCCACTTGAAATCGTTTCCACTGCCGCCTCCAGTGAAACTTCTCTTGCTCACTTTCTGTAAAGTGTTTCTTTCTCCTCTCGGCAACGTGTCACAGTGCAACTATTTCTATCTTTTATTTTGTTGTTTCTCTGTCACGCTGTAGCTTATCTTAGGGTTGGCCTTGTCTCTCTCTCCTCTCTCCGCATTCTCTGCTTCTTTCTCTCCATTATCATTATCTTCATCCTCTACGCTCCCTTCCCACCCACCTCCATCCCTCCATCCCCCAATGCATCCTCCTATGATCCAGCCCTTTGATCAGGTAGAGAAGAGTCAGTAGTGACTCTGCTAGATTGTAATAACAATCAGTGACCAAGGGACTCTAAGGTATAACTGGGTGTGGGGAGAGTGGAAGGGAAGGTTTAGAGAGTCACAACGCATCTTTTAAATTTGTTCCACTAGCCACACGCACCCACATGCACACGCACACAACACAAATGCTCGCTGTGTGGCTTGGGTACCACACTGGGCATCTTACCAATATTTTCTAAATTGTGCCTTCTGCCCAGGAGCCAGAATGGGGAATCAATAATTATTTCCATCCACACCTTCACAAAATAGTAAACAACCAAGAGGCTCAGCCAATCAATGACCTCAGTTCCTGCTCTTTGTCCAGAATCCTGCTCTCTGGACTTTTAATGTGTAAGGGGCATGTGAGTTGTAACACAAAGATATCTCAGAGCATGGACCAACCAGAGCAAGCACAGCACACTTTAGAGGCAGCAAATTTTTGGGGGTGGGGGGGTTGGAATGTTAATGGAATAAGAACACCTAGCTCATGGCACTTTTGTAAGGACTGAGCAGAATCACTTGTGATGGTCTCGGGCAATATGTCTGATCCAAAGTGTGGGTTCAACTCTGTGTTTCCAAAGCTGAAGTTGAGTCTTTGGTGTGGGGTACTTGCTTCTTGAACCATTCCTTTGACTTTTTAACTCAGGTCCCATATATAGGGTGCCTGATACACTTCAAGACCACTTGAGAGTACCCCAAGTTCCATCCCTCCTTCCCTGGGCGTTAACAGTTCCGAGGGGCCTCATCAAGCCAGAGTAGCACCCTTGAATAGAGACCCTCACCTCTCAGGTGTGCCGTCTGCCTGCCCACTCTACCTGGTCCTTGCTGTCTGGAACAGGACCTTCTCTCTGAGGGAAAATATTACTGTTTTCTTTGGCCCCTTGTTTGATCCTCCAGAGTCAATATTTGCAGAGATAAGCACTGCAGGGGTGTAGCCAGGGGAGTTGTTTATGACTCTGCTCTCATCCCCTTGTGTTCTCATCCCTTCTGGGCCATAGCTGGGGCTGGTGGGGGCATTTCAACAGCAGTCTATCCCAGTACTCACCAACTGCCCCGGAGGGGTACGGAAGAGGAGCTGTAGTCAGTGTGCTCCTGTCTTCTGAAGGTGCGTCCTCAGCCCACTCTGAGGGCTACAAGGCAAAAATTTAACGTGACCTTCCCAGGAAGCTGCAGCCTGATCTCCCATCCCTGCTGAGCCTTTCCCAAAACACACATCCCAGACCTGTTCATTTTCTTTACTAGAAAGTGAGGTTCCATGGGAATCTTTCTATAAAAATAACATTTTCTGTTTCCACTTCACATAAAAATGCCTTCAGAGATTTTCCACCATTGGAGGGCTTATTTCAAATGATTCAACTTAAAATATAGGCTATGAACAGTATGCAAAATTCCCTTATGATGCGACCGGCAGGAGGCCACCCCAATAACTGGCAGGTAGTCATTCTTATGAGCAATTCTTTGTAGAATACCATGTGGGGCCAGAGTGACATCTGGTTAGGAGAGACTCACTGCCCAGATTAAGCTATGATGTCATGAGGACATACAGTCCAAAGCTGCAATTGAAGCAACACATATACTTCTAAGGGAGTGGAGGTAGCACAGATTTGTTTAACTAAGGGTAATTAGGCAATTGCTTTCTGGGGAAGCACAAGGACACTATCTCACTAATAATAATAGCAACCACAAGAGCGGAGGCTGGAGAGGAATGGGCAGGGGAAGGAGGAAGAAGAAGGATAAACAGGGCAGCAGCACAGTTGGGTGGCCCAACTGTGTGACAGCCTCTTGGCAGAGTATTTTCCACAAATGCTCTCATTTAATTATCTTACTTAATTCTCACAAAAATCCTGCCAAGCATCTCTTATCATTCCCACTTTCCAGATGAGGAAAATGAGGCTCTGAGAAATTAAAGTGCCTTGCCCAAGGCCATGCAGCTTACCAAAAGCAGATACCGAGTGAGGTCTTACCGACCTTGACCATGGAATTTCCAAGAAATTCATTTTTGAGAAACTGACTGTTCTCCGCACAGACTGGACCCCTTATCACCGCCCTACACATGCTGCTTCCTTGATCGTGGTCCCTCTCCCTTTTGAAAGGAGAGCAGGATCCTTTCTCCACCATGTGAGTGCCTGCTAGGCCCTCGTACAATTTAGTTAAATGAGCCTAGATTGCTGCCTGACTTAGCCAGCCGAGGATCTGAGGTCCACATACACCTGCCCTGAAGCTCTTGGGCATTTCTGAGGCAAACACGCACTTGGGAGGCACCTGCTACGTGCCACACACAATTTTAGTTTTGGAGGGATAGATCAGGAACCCAAACAGACAACTGTCTCCTGCCCTAGTGGAACATACATTTGGGAGGCAGAGCAAAATGATTGCCAGATACCAGGAGAAGTTTCTTCTTGCTGTCTTCTTTCTTAGAAAGCAAAGCCTTGGGTGGCTCTGTGGCTCAAAGGAGTAAGGAGCCAGCTCCATATGCCGGAGGGGGAGGGTTCAAACCCAGCCCTAGCCAAAAACTGCAAAAAACAAACAAACAAACAAAAAAACCGCAAGGCCTTGCTCCATTCCATTCTCTGCATTGTAGCCAGAGAAAACTCTTTTCCAAGTAGACAGCTGATCAACCACCAACCCCATTCCACACCATTATCAGTTCTTCCAGTCCCCACCCCTTTAGCCAACCCCTCCTTCAACTGTCAGACAGCTGCCCTCCCTCCATCAGACCATTCTTGCCACACCTTTCCTGTCACACTCCTCATAGTCACACCTTTATGTTTATTTGTGGGAGTCTCTGATGGATGTCTGTCTCCCGCACCGGCCCATAAGCCTCTTGCGCACAAGGATCATGTCTACTGCACTCACCGTCTTGTGTCTGGAACCTTGCCAAGGCCTGGCACAGCACAACATGCTGAATAAATGACTCTCACACATTGCAATCATCTGATCTCTGCAAATTTCTCTTTTCTAAGAAACCAGAAGTACAGGGGATGGCAAGCTGTGGGCATGGTGCCCGTGGCACCTAAACCTTCCATCAGAATCCCTGGTCTCACAGCGCACGTGCACATGCCAGGGACAAAGGCAGAATGGCTGACCTCATACAGCACAGGTCATTTTGTTACCATATCTGTGATGGAAAAGTAGAAGCCACTTCAGTGTGAATCCTGGGAGAAGGAATGGGATGACATGAGTCTCTAGCCAACTCTGTATCTGAGAAAATGTCGAGCAGAAGCCCTTCAGCCTCACAAAGCATGGAGCTGCCACCTCAGGAGTTCTATTCGACATCACCTACCCACCTCTTCCCTGGAAAAGTACTTACTCAACATCCATGGATTAAGCTGAGTTCTGGGGACAGAAAAATGAGCTAGACGGGCTGGGCGCAGTGGCTCACACCTATAATCCTAGAACTTTTGGAGGCTGAGATGGATGCATTGCTTGAGCTCAGGAGTTTGAGACCAGCCTAAGTGAGAGGGAGACCCTGTCTCTACTAAAAATAGAAAAAATTAGCCGGGCATTTGTAGTGCATGACTATAGGTGTGCTACTTGGGAGGTTGAGGCAGGATTGCTTGAACCCAGGAATTTGAGGTTGCTGACAGCTAGCTGACATCATGGCACTCTAGCCTGAACAACAGTGAGACTCTGTCAAAAAAAAAAAAAAAAAAAAAAAATCTAGACTATTGCAGTTCTTGTCCTAAAAGAACTGACTCTTGGTGGCCCTGTGGAATTATAGGGCATGGGCTGGGTGTCAGGACATGTGCTTCCACCTGGAAGGACTTCCTGGAGGTGGTGGAGACTCAGAAATGGAGTCGAGAGGACAGATAGATGGTGGTTGGGCTGGGGAGGGCTTGCCAGGCATTGGAAAGGCATAGCCAGAGGCAGAGAAGCAGACAGAGCCTGGGGCTGCAGCAACTGATAGTGGTTTGGTGTTCCTGGAAAGTCCAGAGTGAGACAGGGAATTGCAGGAAATGGAGGTGGGGCAGTAGGGAGCGGCTGGGTCACAGAGCAAACTCTAAGTCCTACTGAGAATCTTGAACTCTCTCAGGTTAGAACAACAGAGTAGCATCGGAGGTTTAAGCATAAGAGTAACGTGGCCAAACGCCTTTCAGGACGGTGGAGATTCGAGAAAGGCTGGGCGTCTGCACCTAGAAGTGCTAGAGTGTGATGCAGCAAAGCAGCACCTTCCTTCCGCATGGGACACTCTGGGGAGCTTTGTACACATAGGCAGGGGGTCCAGGCTGAGGAAAGGTCTGGAAGCCCTGGCACCCTCTCTGTAGGGCAACATGCCTTGGAAATGCTGTACTGATGTTAGGACAGCCACTGCTCAGCTTCCAACTGTGCTGAGATTGGGCAGAGAAATGGAGTAGGGAACAGAGTAGAGGTAGAAATGGGAGAGACGTGTCCCAAGGGTTAGGACAAGACGTTCAAGAATAATCGTATTAGAGTCATTTTGAGACCCCAAAGTTTTGTTTGTTTGTTTGTTCTCAAGACAGGCTCTCACTCTGTCACTCGGGCTGGAGGGCAGTGGTTCGAACACAGTTCACTGTAACCTCAAACTCCTGGGCTCACAAGGCCCTCCCTTCTCTGTCTCCTGAGTGGCAGGGATTACAAGCATGTGCTACCACACCCAGCTGTAGAGATGGTGTCTCACTATGTTGCCCAAGCTGGTCCAAATATCCTGGGCACAAGTGATTCTCCCACTTTGGCCTCCGAAGTGCTGTAATTGCTGGGCGTGGTAGCTCCCATCTGTAATCCTAGCACTCTAGGAGACCAAGGTGAGTAGATTGCCTGAGCTCATGGGTTCAAGACCAGCCTGAGCAAGAGCAAGACCCATCTCTAAAAATAGCTGGGCATTGTGGCGGGCTCCTGAAGTCCCAGCTACTTCAAGAGAATGTATTGAGCCCTAGAGTTTGAGGTTGCTATGAGCTATGATGCCAGGGCACTCTACTGAGGGTGACAAAGTGAGACTCTGTCTCTAAATAAATAAATAAATAAATAAAGTGCTGGGATTACGTGCGTGAGCCACCACATCCAGCAAGAGTCCAAAGTTTAGACAAACATTTGCAGACTCAAATGTCTATATGTACCAGAAATAGAACATCAGTAAGTGAGATAAGCAGAGATCCAGACAATCAGGAGTGGTGGGGACTGTGGCTAGGGGAGAGCCCATGTGTCATCTGAAAGGGGCAGCCACTGCTCAGCTCCAACTGACAGTGGCCTTGCAAGAACAAAGGTCCAAGGTAGCCAAAGTGGCTGATTTTCAAAGCAAAATCAGTTCTCCAGACTTTTACATGAATTCTCCCAATTTGGCAAGCAATTCAAAATTCAAAAAAGAAAAGAAAACATGGTATAAATTATGCCCAGCACACCTATAGACTAGATTTGAGTTTAGGATTGCAGTAGAATTATACAAAGGAAAAGGAGAAACAAGGCAGGGTATAACAGTGCCACCAGGACCAAAAGCATTGTTCAGAGCTCAGGAGACATGTGCCTGCTTGCTGACACAGTGTGGTCATGTCTCCTTTCCATCATGTGACAGGGTCTGCAAGGACATGCCTCCCTGGAGTGCAGGAGATAAGGTGTGTGCAAGGGGTGTCAGACATCGGAGAGCACCTGTAGCCCTCTGGGAGCACATCAGGAAGGTGCACGCCTGACACTTTGGAGGAAGGTGTGAGTGGGACGAACAAGGCCCCATTTGTCCCTCGTGTTTTCCTCATGCGTCCATCCTCTACTGCCCTTCTAGAGTCCCCATTTTGGTGCCTATTTTGTGACCTTGGTTTGATACCTTCCGTCAGACCCTGTAGCTGCACTTGGCTTCCCTCTTCAGCTCCATCCTGACCCCTGTGCTATACCCAGGGTGCACCCCCTGCTCAAGTCTGACCTCAAAACCCCAGGTTTCATCTTGTAGGTGCTGTGATTCAAAAGAGAGGGTGGGGTAGAAATGTGGCCATGGAAAGAACTTTAAGATCAGTAATCACTATAACAGCAAACAAGGGTGGGACTAGAAGTTGTGTCCTCACAATTCTCAGAGGCAGGGCCGGTGGACAGTGATCTGGGTGGCTTATCCAACTAAAATCAAGAAGCACCTAGAATCACGCCTGCAATCCTAGCATTGTGGGAGGCCAAGGCAGGAGGATCCCTTGAGCTCCCTCACAAATTTGAGACCAGCCTGAGCAAAAGCGAGACTCTATCTCAAAAAAATAGCCAGGCATTATAGCAGACACCTGTAGTTCCAGCCACTTGGGAGGCCGAGGCAAGAGAATCACTTGAGCCCAAGAGTTTGAGCTTGCTGTGAGCTATGACACTACGGCACTCTACCACTCCACCAAGGGCAACAAAGTAAGATTGTCTCATAAAAAAAAAAAAAAAGAACGAGCGCCCTGGAGAGTAAACTGCTAAGGCTAACTCAGAGCCTTGCTGTGAACTTGGAGAATTTGCACAATAATCCCATAGGGTGGAGGCCATTGTTTTTTTCCCCTTTTACAGAGGAAAACTTACAGAGAGGTGACCTCACTTGTCCCAAGACATTTATTTTTTTCACACACAGCCTCAGCTCCAGGGGGTGTGCTTCAAAGTGGTGCTTTTCAAATCAATTCCAGTGAAGGACCCATTTCTGCCCCCCAGTTCATCACAGATTGACACTTTTATAAAACACAAGTTCCAAATGGGTTGCTAGAAAAAAAACAATCAGTGCTTGAAAGGTGCAGCGATATCAGGTTATTGTAGAAGTTTCTGAAGACTTCCTGGTGCCACATTATGTGGAACCCGGCTAATCCACCCCTCCGTGCACTTGCTCAGGCTCTGAGGATGGAAACTACCCAGCTGGGTGCTGTGAACCTTTATCCTCCACCAATTCCCTGCCCTGTGTCTGGTCTTGGTGATTTAGTGAGAAGTCCCCTTTATTAAATAGGAATGGAATTAATTTGCTCCTAAAGTCCCTTCCAAAACCCCAAATGCTAAGATTCTGTCTCCTTTTACACCATCCCAGCTCAGCAGGAATGTCTGCAGGGCCAGCTGTTTTTGCTCTTGCATTCATTAATAAAAGTAGTGAATGCAACAAGAGCCACCCTTTTCTTTCCTTTGTCTTGTCTGAAAGGGGGCAGGGAGGGAGCAGGAGAGCAGCAGACGCAGGGGACGTGTGGGACGTGCGACAGGAAGGGCTCAGGGAGGTAGATTGGCGGACAGCAGGCAGATGGGGGAGGAGGGGGGCCCACCGGGTGACCCAGGCAGACCGCCAGGGGGAACCAGTCACCTCAGACAGGGGGTGGGGGCGCACCTGAGCATTACAAAGACACCTGGCATGCTTGCTGGAGCAGAGAAGGATTAGAAGTCACTGAGGAAAGAGGGGCTGCCTATGGAGCTGGGTCTGGGGTTGGAGGGAGGACACAGGAGCATGGCTCAGCTCACTTGGGGACCTTATTTTGACATCTGGGCTCTTGGTGATTGGGGAGTGGATATTTCTCCTAGTCTGTATCATTCAGGGTCCTGCCAGGGAAGCAGGAGAGCTAAGGACTCCCTAAGTCTTTTATTTAGAGACATTGATGAAAGAAAAGTTACAGAGGGGCTAGAAAAGCCTTTTGGGGGTGGAAGGACGACAAGGGAGGTGTTTTTCCAGAGCCCTAGAATAAGGGCTCTCCAGGGTTGTCGCATAAAATACAGCGTGGTGCATAAAATACAGGATGGTTGAATTTGAATTTCAGATAAATAAAAAATAATTGCTACTATTTAAAAAAATCAAGATAGAATGTATTAAATGGCACAGAATTATACATTTTTTTAAAGGTTAAAATGGTAAAATGTATTTTACCATAATCAAAAATTTAATATGAAATATCTTCAGTTTATCTTCAAATTTAACTGGTGTCCTGTATTTTATTTATCAAATCGGGCCATCCTGGGGGTGGGGGCTGCCCCCAGGGAACTTGGGCTACATAGGAGACACGGCCTGCTGCCAGGGCGCATATGACACACGCTGGCAGAAAGTGGAAGAAACAGAGGAGGAAGAAAGGATGAAGAGGAGGAGGAGGACAAAGATGGGGAGGAGGAAGAGGAAATGAGAAGAGGGAGGAGGAGGGGTGGAGAGAGGAAAAGGAGGGTAGGAGGCCCTCCGTGATTTGGCTTCCTTCAATTAACTATCTGCAAGCCAGAGGGCAAAGGTACGGAAGAAATGCAGAGGCAGGGAAGGAATCCCAGAACAAGCATGCAGTCATTTTAAACGACCCGGGGAAGCTAGAGTTGCCTGGCCCAGCAGGCAGCTTTATTTACTGCGCAGTCTGAAATGAAGCCACTGCTCCCCACATCCCGACCCATGAGCCTGCTGCCAAGAAAGAAGACAAGAACACCTGTGTGGTGCGGCTTCTATGTACCAAGCCCAGCTGGGAGGGGAGGATGGTGCCGCAGCTGGGAAGCTTAGGGTACTGTTCTCCAATGTCCATTTATTTATTCATTCAACAACAATGTAGAGATGGGTATCATGCATGGCAATTAACTACATGCAGTAAAGAAAGCAGACACACTCCACATTCTCAAGATGCTTACAGATCTGGTTGGCTGGGGAGATATCAAATGCAGTGAGAATAAATGGATGGTCCAAGGGATGCCTACAGTAGTTAGCACATGCTCCGCATGGGGCCAGATGCTGGGGACAGCCAGGCAGAACAGGGTATGTGTCCCTAGCTCTTTCCAGGACCTCACCCTGGTGACTACCAATATTTGCCCACCCATCTCAGCATCTTTTAACCCAGTGGGGAGGCCATTGGTTGCCTTTAGTTGCCCAGAGCCCTTTGGTTCCTGCCAGGCTCAGCCTCCAGTTCTGGGGGTCCAAGGATCTCAGCCCACCAGCATCCCTCCCTGAAGTGGCAGAAGCTGCATCCCATCATTGTGACTCTGGAGCACCAAGCTCAAAGCTCTGAACCACTGATTCAACAAACATTCATGGGTCACCTTGTGCAGTGACAAACATTCTTCACTTGGCCAAACTTCAGTCAGGCTTCTGAATCTCCTGCTAGGCCCATCTGCGCACTTCTTTGTAAAATCCAGTTTTAGCAAAGCCTGCAAGACCCTCACCCCCATCCTCACTATCTGGTCACCTCCTATGTCTTATCAGGTTCCTCATCCACCACCACCCCTGGTGATGTCTGACCATCTGGCCTGTCTTCAGTAAGAATCCTATGAGGTTGGTTTCACTAGAATCTAGCTCACTTCTGATGTTTCTTTTTAGTAATTTTCCATCCACCGACTCCCACCTGGCCCTTGGCTATACATTCCCACTTACCTGTGGGGTATTCAGAGCTTAGCTCTCCCTCTCTGCAAGATCTCATTGCCACCGTCCCTATGGCAATTATACTGAATAAAGTCTGCCTTACTGTGCTTTAACAATTTATCAGTGAATAATTTTTTTTCTTTTTTTTTTTTTTTTGACAGCAGGAGTAACCAGGAATCAGACCAGACCGTGTTCTGACATCAGGCTTGAATTCTAGTTCTGCCATTTACCACCTTTAGCCAAGTTATGTGAACTTTTCTGAATTTTTCTGCTTCCTCATTTGTAAAATGGGGATAAAAATAGTACCTCATAGATATGTAAGAATGAATAGTATATGTAAAAGTGCTTTGTTCTATGGCTGTTTGCTATCATTATTTATACACACACATATATGTGTATGTGTGTGTGTGTGTGTGTGTGTGTATATATATATATATATATATATTTTAGAGACAGAGTCTCACTTTTGTTGCCCTCGGTAGAGTGCCGTGATGTCACAGCTCACAGCAAACCTCTGGCTCTTGAGCTTAGGCAATTCTCTTGGCTCAGCCTCCTAAGTAACTGGGACTACAGGCACCTGCCACAATGCCTGGCTATCTTTCGTTGCAGTTTGGCCAGGGCCGGGTTTAAACTGGCCACCCTAAGTATATGGGGCCAGTGCCCTACCCACTGAGCCACAGGCACCACCCTATCATTATTTATAAATACTGTTCTTTGTTATCACCCTTCATAGATTTAGAAGCCAAAAATAAATTGCCTCTCAATTACCTATATTCATTGTTGTTTAGTCTGTGATTTTATGAACCACTACTGCTTATGAAATCACTTTAATGCATGTCTAATAGTCTTATTGTAGTTATATAACAAAAGATAACCACATAGAAAAAAGAAAGAATATAAAACATTTCAAAAGTTTTGTCCATTTTTATTCAATTTAATTGAAATAAGCGCCATTTGAATCAATGCACTTTTGCCAACGTAACACAAGTTGATTAATTCCGTCGGCATAAAAATTGGGTGCTTGGGATTCAATGAAGTCAACGAAGGCCGTTTTTGCTAGGTCCTGTTTGGCAAAGGTTCTACCGGTGAGAAAGTTATCGAAGTGCTTGAAAAGATGGTAGTTGGTTGGCGAGAGGTCTGGGGAGTATGGTGGGTGGGGCAGAACTTCGACGCTCAATTCCTTTAATTTTCGGATGGTGATTTGTGAGACGTGC